>CAMDTW010000317.1:0-30000 GCA_945910005.1 Isoperla grammatica | reverse complement strand
CCAGCACGAAAGCTTCCCCTTTCCTGAACATCCCCCAGTGTTGTCGGAACCACTGAAAGCGTAAAATCCAGTTAGTCCTGAAACTTGATTGTGCCCAAGTGTGTTGTATAGTGACCCAAGTGCTATCCTTCTATTATTTTCCCCTTTATCTGTAATGAACACAGTATTTTTGCAGAGATCGGTGTAACGTCGCAGTGCCAAGATAAGGACATCTGTATCCGGGGAAAAATAGATATTTGAGTAGCTCCTCGTTTTGTCGCATCTACTGCATGAAGCAACATCTTTGTATCGGTTTCTTCTTGTTCACTATTTAAGTGTGGTAGAAGTGTTTTTGTACTAATAGTCTTGCTACTCCATGCGACAACTGTTCGTCGCTCCATGGCCTGTGAGGTTCGAATTATCTTCTATGAAAAATATTTTGTCAGCTCATACTTGGTTTTGGTGTGACCAAGTAGTTGTGACATGCTCAAGTGCCCGATTGGCGTGTTGTCTGTAATGCGATAAGCTACAGCAGCTTTTTCTCCTTGCCGGGTCTTTCGAGTAGCCGATTTTAATGAAACAGGAATGTCATATCTATCAAGTACCACGTGGACCTCTGAAAACTCACTATAACTGTTGTCAATGCGCATGACAAAAAGTTTGGCTAAATCCTCACAAGAATCCGACTATGAAATATTTTCAGCATTTAAAGAACTAGGTTAAACTGTTGCTCTAAAAGACTCCGTGATAAGTGGTCTAGAGAAGTTTGTTTGCAAACAACTGTATTGTCCATTTACTAAACTGAGATCAGTGTCTGCACCTTCGATGGCGCATGTTTCACAAAAAGTCTGGCCAAGCACCCACCAAAAGCTTCCATCCAGCAAAGCCGTATACCTCCAAGCCATACTACGTGCTCACCATCACTGCTGCCTGCTGGGTGTGGCATAATGATCAGGTTGCCAACCCTATCAACTTATTACCCGAAGACTATGGATGGCTGCTTGAGAGCAACGAGGATGTGGCAGTCATGACAACCCTTGAACCTGCACCGGCTGCCGTCATTCAACTAGTTAAGTGCAACTGCTTAAAATCAAGGTGTGCGTCAAGATGCAGCTGCAAAGCAAATAACATGAGGTGCACCGAGCTTTGTGGTTGCTCTACTGAAGACGAGGAACAAGAGTGCTTGAATACCGACAACACGAAAGATGAGGATGAAGACGATGATGATGAAGATGAAGAGAACTTCTAGCAAACGTGAGTTTTACTTATCAGTCTATGAGTCTTTACTAATCAGTCTATGTACTAGTGTACAATAATAATAATTATTATTATTGTTAAACAACAGATATCCATGGGTATGTTGGGATTACTATGATTATTAAGTCCTTCACAGCGATACAATTATAACTCCGAAATAGTAATACTAAATAGATATAACGATGAGGGATGCCCTGCATTTTATACACACATCTAATTATTATTATTTGTTAGCAATGTCTCCCTTAAATATTACATGATTACCATATTTATACATATCAATCGGTTTTTATTTACATTCTCTATAATATTGTCTTCTTGATATTTTCTGTGAAATGAACCGTTCAAAAGTTATTAATGAAAAAGTGTTTGACGTCACGACGCTCCTGGCGCCCTTTGCAGCGTGCCACGATGTGCCAAGAAAGTGCAAAATACTCAAATAGTATTTCGTAATAGAATTGTTCCCGTGACATTTTCTGTGACATGAACTGTTCAAACGTTATTAACTAAAACGTGTCTATGACGTCATGACGCTCCTGGCGCCCTCTTCAGCGTGCCAGGATGTGGCAGATAGGTTATAAATAATCGTCTAGTATGACATCATAAAATTGTCCTCTTGATATTTTCTGTGACATAAACCGTTCAAACGTTATTAATTAAAACGTGTCTTTGACGTCACGACGCTCCTGGCGGTCTCTGCAGCGTGCCAGGATCTGCCAGGTAGGTGCAAAATACTCATATGGTATTCCGTAACAGAATACCGTTTACCGCAATACTCTTTCACGAAAGGCGCACGAGAACTTAAATGTTACCTTTTGCTCTTCTACTATGAACTACATTGGACCTGTGTTTCCCTCCAGACATCTCACGCTGTTGGGTTCTTGCTCTACTTCCTGGCCACCAACCCAGACAAGCAGAAGAAGCTTCATGAAGAAATAGACCGGATTCTCTCAACAGATCAGGCTCGGATCACAGACGAAAACATAAATGATTTCAAGTACTTGAAAGCCTGTGCTAAAGAGTCCCTGAGGTAATTTTACATATTATACATATTAGTACGACAGCTTTTATTATGTTGTATTACATTTTTAAATGTTTATTTCTATATGTTGTGACTTTTCACATCGAACATCTTTAGCATAAATATTTTGTTTGATCAACTATCCAACCTATCTGCAAACTATGTTAAAGGTTATATACTTACCGCAGTAGAATGCAGATATTTCAAGTCTGACATAGTTTGAACCTCCACCCCTTAGTTAAGGTGCATTCACAATCTTTACTAGTACTATGGTTTAATGATTAAGACTAAGCCACAGGCTTCTTTCATTGGCTGGGAGGGAGAATACTGCACTCTGATTGGCTGTGACTAAGGTTTGTCTTGAGTTGACTAAGGAATTGAAATTTGTTCAATTTCTTAGTCAAGTCAAGACAGACCTTAGTCACAGCCTATCAGAGCGCAGTATTCTCCGTCCCAGCCAATGAAAGAAGCCTGTGGCTTAGTCTTAATCATTAAACCATAGTACTAGTAAAGATTGTGAATGCACCTTTATGTGACCACCGTCCACAGTGCTTAATTTCATGGCGGACGCGTCTACCTATACTCTTTGCTCATGGGCGGACGCGTTCGCCCACTTATTTTTGACAAAAGTCCTAATTGAAAAGTCAATACGGTGTTATAATAGACTGTAGCTCTGTACAAAGTGTCAACTGGACTCTCCCTGCTACTTCACAAGTATAATTTAATTTGCCATCTTGTTTATCGGGGGTGGGGGTAGGTAGGTAGTTTTGCTTTCCTTAAAGTCAAGTAGGTGACAAGAAAGGATTATTTTTATTACATAAAACGAGCAATCGCAAGACGCCTCTCAACCCCCCCCCCCCCCCCCACTCTTATTACTTTAGAAATTAAACACTGACCGGCCAACATAACAAATATGACATATAAATATTATAATATAAAATGAATAAATATGATATGATTATCGGGTTGTCACGGGGGTAAGGGGTGGTCACAAAGCGATGGAGGGGAGCGTCAAACTTAGGCTGTGTCTCAAATTGATGTTTTTCGCTAGTCGACTAGCGTAGCCGACTAACCTAACAATTAGTAACTATTAATTATAACAATTGGTAATTGTTGTTTTAGTTGGCGGGGTAGGCGAAGCAGGCCAAAATAGAGATTTGAGATACCGGTACGCCCTAAGGAAACCTCAAGTTGACTCAATAATCTATGAAGCAATAAAAGCAGTGTACATTTACCAGATTGATTAATTATGTTTAAACAAAATAGTTGAAACCAAACATTTGGTTGCTTCCAGGATGTCACCAATTGCACCAGGAAACTCAAGGACAACAAACAAGGACCTGGTTCTGCAGGGTTATCAAGTTCCAAAAGGAGTAAGTACATATATTGTAATGTGTTGTTACAATACCTTTAATAATTAAATAAGAATTTTTGGAAAACAGAAATACTGTTTGCAACAAAGAAACTAAGAAGAAGAAGAAGAAGAAGAAGAGCACAAAGTTCTATAGTCAATCAATGACAAATTTGTATTTACTTTGTGACAGTTCTAAAGCCATTTCATAAATCGGGGGATCCTCAGCCTAGATGCCGGATACAAAGTAACAATGTTTTCAGACTGATCTAATGATGAGCCACAAAACGATGAGCATGTTAGAAGAACACTTCCCCAACTCGGACCAGTTCATCCCCGAGCGGTGGTTGAAGAATAACCCTGACGGCAACCAAGCAAATCACCCCTTTGCGATGTTGCCATTCGGTTTCGGCGCGCGCATGTGCGTGGGCCGCCGCTTCGCAGAGCTCGAGATAGAGACGATGATCGCCAGGGTAAGTCGTGCAACCTTGTACATGATGACGTCATAGATGAGTGAGTCGGAGCCAATCAGCGGGTGGCTTGTTCAAATACTGACATTTGATTGGTCAATGACTCACTCAACTATGACGTCAGCATCCACAAGGTTGCTGTGAAGCCACTTTACGTTAATACTCGTCGTACAACAACTTCGGTTATGCTTCCGTTACGGGTGGGTGAGCGGCAGCCAACCAGCGGCCGGGGGCAATTCAAATAACTGCTCGGGTTGGCCAAAACCGTAAACACGTCATTGATTGATGACGAAAGCGTTCCCGTAATTGCTGTATGACAAGTATAATTGTCTAAATAAAAAAAATAAAAAATCAATAAAAATAAATTCACATTTAGAGTCTACCCACTCAGTAACGAAACTGATTTACAGATTTTACTTCTCTAGTTCCTATAATATCTAAGCGTACTTGAAACAGATAAAGTAGTGATTGGTAGATAATCTAGCACCGAAATGATTTCATTACACACAATATAAGCACGAACAGACTATTTTCAAAATTGATCTAGGACCCTAGTTAATCGTAATTCTCTCAATTTTCAATGACTACAATTAATGCACAGTAATAAAAACTAGTTTTCAAATGTTATGTCAAGGTTAATTTTTCATAATTATCATTGAAGATTTAGAGGACCGTGTCTAACTAGTTCTCAAGATATTAATATAGCGAGTTTGGAGATCCCCTTTACCGACGTGTGTGTCAGTTTGATTGGGGAGCCCCGTAACAATCCCAAAGTACCGGGTACCGTAGTCAACAATAATTGGTGAATTGCATACCATTCTACCTAAAATTATTTTTTATTAATTTGTATTCACTAGTCAATATATCATTTTTTACATTTTAATGCAATAGTGAGAATATTCATAATAATGGGTTGATAACAATATGACAACAATATTTGGTATGGTAACCATAATTATATTTCTTCAGAATCGGATAATATGATACTACATTGCCCTTCAATAAAACCACAGGAACGACCAAAGATACCCAGTTTTAGACCAATCCAAATTGCACAATTATAAAAGTAGAAATCATTAGTATACATTAAAATTTAATAAGACAAAAAGACTAAAATCTAAATTATTGCTTAGTTTGTTGTATATTGATGTATTGATACTTGTTATTTTAGATACTTCAGAAATACAAAGTGGAGTGGAACTACGGACCCATGCAATCGGAGAGCAAACTACTTACCACTTGCAAGTCGCCGCTACGGTACAAGATGATTGACAGAGTGTGATGACTCATATGATATACCTACAGGGCTCGAGTTCTAAGTTATTTAGCGTTTGCCCATACTGGGCGATTGAAGTTTCTAATTTACTTGTCCTACCATTTCCTTATCATTTAATTTTTATCTACATCACACTTTATAACATATACCACCATGGTTGTCAACTTGAAGAACACTGTTTTGACCTAATTGTTGTAATTATCGCTAAGAATTATTTGTATCAAGAGCATTGTCTGAATAGGCTACTTTGTAGCTTGTGGTAATGAGGTATTGCAGTTTTTAAGGATTTATGTTTGTTTAACAAAAATCGCCTACCCATCGGGAAAACTTGGCTCGCCCGAGTAACAATTTACCCGCCTCGGGCAATCGGGCGAGCGTTACATTCGAACCCTGCCTATGTACTATATTGTGACGTATTAGCCAGAATTCAGGCAGGCTTCCAGTGAGCGAGGGTAGGCCCCCATTGATAAAACAAACTACGTACAAGCACATGCTATATTGTATATTAGTAATGATATAAAATATTTATTTTTTATTTCAAAATATTTTTTATTTATATAATGGTATACTTCATTTCTGTTTCCAGTATTTCTGAAATAGAAAGTTTATTTCCGTAATTTTTGTTACTTACATATTTCTGTATTATTATTGATATTGTTATATTGTGATATTATTTAATATTATAGACTATAGATAGTTGATATAAATTTGATTGTACTCTGGGATATTAAACCAAATATTATACATGTTACATAATTCCATTTTAATATATTTTTATAAGCTACATCAGTTTGAAAAGAAATGTATTAAAATTACCATTTAAGCCTTTGACCTACGCATTCTTTATCCCCCCCCCCCTACCACCACCCGCTGTGCAATTTGGAATACTTGGCTAGTAGAGGTAAAGGGCGGAATGCAGAGTTGAGTTAAGTATGTGATTTGTTTATGATTGCTATGAGTTTGTTCTTCTAATGGAAAATAGCATGTAATAAAACAATTTCATAGCACAAATCCTGTACTTAAATTGACACAGTTGCCTGTGCATAGACATAATGATTCTTCATAAAACTCAAATGTTTATATATTGTGTTCTACAAGAGTAGGCTATTTTTAGTGGGAAAGGAAATTAACGCATGAGCGTATAATTAATTAATGAATATATTGATTACGATATATTGATACGATTTCGTCATGCAAACCACGTGGTATGTATTTACAAAATCAAAGAATAAATGCTACAACAATATCACAAGTCTTCATGGACAAGAGGCTTCCACAGCAGCTGAGCTGGTATTCGTCGGCGAGGTAGAATGCCGATCAAATATAAGAAACAGTTACTTTGGGCACAGGTCGCCGACCACAATGATTTCCACACACGGAGATCGCGAAATACACAAGAACAACTGGCACATCCCAGCCTGCAATCTGCATCCCGCACTCACTGACGCCTAATGCTTGTTGGACGTCGACGAGCGCCGAGCGCCGGAAGTAGATGATCCGAAGAAGTTGGAACCAACCAACTTCGGCGCTTGCAAGCGCCGCTTCGCCCTGATTGGTCGGATCATCCATTTCCACCGCTCGGCGCTCGTCGACGTCCATGTAGTGCAACAATGCCTAACCAAGCGCCGCCCGGGCGCCCAACAATGTCCCCCACAGACCAAAGCTCAACGCTTCTGGTTTCACAGCCTTCTCGGGGCTACAAAGGCAAAGCTCGACCTAGAGAGTGCCATGCTCGCAGCTCAAAAGAGCCACCAGCACGAACCAATGCATCGATCGGTGTCAACAAGTGACCTGGGGTGCGACATTCCTTCACATATATATATATACTGGATTAAAGAGAGGAAAAAGGCTAGTAATATGATAGGTAGAAGGATAGACCCCGACAGCTTACCTGAATTGTAGACCGTTGTGGTATAGAGATTAAATAACAACATATAAAATGGAAACAGGTTCGGTAAACTTGTGTTGTCCATTATATATGTTATACCACAACGGTCTACACTTCAGGTACTATCAGGGTCTATCCTTCCTTAGAGATGGGACGATACCGATATCGATACCACCGATCACCGATACTCTGAATATCGGTATAGGAATCGGTTTACCGATTATTTGCGTTATTTTTACCGATTCCGCCAATTTCCAATACTATGTTTTGAATTTCGTGTGATGTTGGTATAGGACCTTGGTATCGACTAGCTGTCGGTTATATCGAATATTGATCGATATATCGAAAACTCGAATTATTTGCTATCAACAAGTAGGCCTCGCTGGCCGTGTTTTCGCCGACAGACGCCGACGTGTTGTTTTTTTTTACTCTGCGTTTGAAAGTTTGAAAGTTTATTGTTGTTGTCAAACAAGTTATACATTACAATTCAAATATCGTTGGACTAACTGCAAAACCACGTAAGTGCCTTTTATCAAATTGTTCAGGAAATACAAAAAACTATTTTAACGTAAGAGCTTACAAACAAACAAAAGTGCATACAAAAACACGTAAGTGCTCGAGTAAAGTAAGACATCTTTTGGATGTGATTTCATATTTAAATTAATAAGTAAAGTTGCGTACTAATAATAACCATTATTCAATAAGGTTTATTCTATACTTAAAAGTAAAGATTGGGTCAAGAAATTATAGGAATAAGTGACAATACTTACTTTTATTGGCAGCAACACACAGCCACCATGACTGCCTTTGAAAATGTTGCACTTACCTGGTTTTTCTTGTTCCTTTGCACATACGTGGTTTTAACCATTCGTTATAACAAGCCGTGTGATTGGCTGAGCACTTGAGTGGTTATTTCATATGATGCGGGCTATAAGGATATACCCAAAATCACATCTAACTCATTTTCAACCAAAAGTGCACTTACGTGGTTTTGCAGTTAGTCCAACGATATATGGTTAATTAGATTGCAAATTTTTTTTTGCAAAAAAAAATGCAGATGAATTTTTAATCAAGCGCATAATAGGGAAGTCTCATCAAAAATAAATATTCCTCAAAGTACCTAAAAATGGAAGATCATTATCTAAAAATACGGGCGGTATGATTTTTATATCTGAGGAGCGTATAATTCCAATTCTATTAGCATTTTAAGTTTGAAATTTGGAACTTCTTGTACGGCTCTTGACGTCATATGTCATGTAAACAACTGCCTCCTTGAAGTATTCACAATGTCTACACAAGTCAAAACTTTGTATCAATAAACTACAACTACATCTTTAGCAGGGAAAAAAATAAGCGGTATCGCATCGCACTTTGCGTACACTTTACAATATCTAGGATGCAGTGACTTTATAACAATGTCTTTTATACCACTGTTTTCTTCAGAAAATACATTTTGATACAGTATTTACCAAAACGTGTTTAAAATAATGCAATTAGTTAACATATTGTTGTTAATTAATGTTGAGAAGTGTTCATTTACTAACTATAAATAAACGTTGGTTCAGTTAGAGTCTTATGAGAGCAATAATCTACTAAAGGGTGGGATTTCAGTACTATTTGTATTATATAAAATTATTGTTTACTGACATATGACGTCAGAACCTTGAAATCTCGAGCAAGATGGCGCAGGTCCGTTTCTGAGCGTGTTTTGACAGCAATATCTTTGACTTGCTGTTAAAGCGATGTTAATGCACCTTTCGAGCCGAAACCAATAAGTTCCCGTTTATTTTAACTTGAGGTAACCAGTAAGTAAATAAAAAAAATGCGTGAGA
Organism: Isoperla grammatica; assembly: GCA_945910005.1. Lineage (NCBI taxonomy): Eukaryota > Metazoa > Arthropoda > Insecta > Plecoptera > Perlodidae > Isoperla > Isoperla grammatica. The sequence goes on along the minus strand of CAMDTW010000317.1, from coordinate 20,926 downwards.
CTTCCCTATTATGTATTTATCGGCAATCGCAAATAAAAGACCAAAGAGTGGTGTGTGGCATTATTTTTCTGTGCTACCAAAGATTATAAAGGGGTGCTACCACAGCCTAGCAAAGCAATTTGTAAATTTTGCGAGTGTATAATTTCGCGAGGAGGGAGTGACAGCAGGACTTTCACATCAACAAACCTGCACAAACACCCCAATGCTTATCACCAACGTGATATGTACAATAAGCAACCCAAAAAACTCTCGAGGTATTATTAGGCCTAGGCAGCTAGGCGACGATAATGACAAAGCCAGTGTAGGGCTAGGCCTAGATCTGTGTCAAAAGACTATAGCCCCAGTTCAAATCTTAGGGCTAGTACAAGCCAAGATTCCCTCCCTGGTCCTTCTGGTTTATTTCCAATCATTTGTAAGTACAAAATTGGTTACAGGTATCGGTATCAGTATCGGCCATTTCAATTTCAATTTCAATTTCAATTTATTTCGTCCGCAGACATATACATAATACATGTATGGACATCGTCAATAAGTATCTTAAAATTAATGGTATACAACAAAGCAGACATAAAATAATAAAATAGGTATTTAAGAAAGCTAAAATTAACATTTATAGTAAGCAACATCATATTAATCCATGGGTTGGGCAGTGGAGAAAGCAAAGAATTCATCCAGATTATAAAATGTATTAGTTAATAGGAAAGATTTAAGTTTGTATTTGAAGGAAGGTAATGATGCTGCTTGTTTTGTTGATGGCGGCAGATGATTGTATATTTTCATGCATTGGTATTGGGGGCTATGTTTGAATGAATGAAGGTTAAAGGGCTTGTAAAAGATATTAGATCTAGATCTAGTTTCGTGGGAATGGCATGAAGTACTGAGTGGGAATAGGTCGGAGTTGGCACGAACGAATACAGCTGCAGACATGATAAGGGTGGATGGAAGAGTAAGAATCTGAAGCCTGGTGAAGTGTTCCCTACAAGACTGGCGTCGGGAGATACCTGCCAGGATTCTTATAGGCCCATCTCATAATATCAGAGTTGGGTAAGTTCCCCAAAAAAAGAACTTTTAAAAGTTAAGTTACTCTGCCTTTAAAAGGAACTTTTATAAGTTACAGTTCCTCAGAAAAAAAGGAACTTTTTGAGTTCCTCAAATATTAAAAGTTCCGTTTGCGGAAAAACTCTGGAATATAGGATTTTGGTCGTGGGTTTTGTCCCGTGTCATCGTGAAAAGTAAGACACATTGTTAAAATGACTCATGAGGTATTTTGTATTTTATTAATGCCCATCACATCACATTAATGCCCATCACGTCTCCATTAGACCTTTATGGCACTTCGTTCTGTTTTTTTTTGTCTGTCGATAGAGATCGAACAGAAAGTCCAATCAAGTTGAAATTTGGACCATCCACAAGCTTCAATGTGTATTGAAGATGTGTAGTTTTGTGACACAATCGTTCAAAAAGGTACAAAGCAGTGGCGTGCCGTGACTTTTCTAATGGGGGAAGCAACTACTTTTTTAAGTAATCCCTTGGCAATGGCACTTGTGAGACCCACCCACCTAATACATGCATGGGGTGTCTGGGGGGAAGGCCCCCCAGTCAATGCGGGTCCGGGGCGCAGAGCCCCGGATTTTTTTGGATTATCGTGATTGCCGTAAGAGCCTTTTAACGAGTGTTAGGCAATTTACCATTAGAAATTTACGAACAAAAATCTGATCCATTATAAAATATCAGTGCTAAAATGCCGAGTGCATTTTTTGGTTTTTGAATTGAGATTTGGCAGAGCTGGTGTTGGTCGGCCACTCTCAATAATTGCAAATTTTTCTTGAAAAGATCGAGTGCTAAATGGGCGCGCAAATAATTCATCGATTACATAACATTCAATCATATTCATGGTTATTGAAAGTTGATAGTACAAATTCAGAAAGGAGTGCACATTCGCGCTAGACCTAGATCCTCCACAGCCGCGCTAGACCTAGATCCTTGGCCCACAGTAAGCGATCCGATCGAGCCCGCAGACTCGGAAGCAATCCTTCATATTGCTTATTTGCGCGTAGATGAACAACACACCAAACATTTGTCACACACTACAATTATACTCAAATAATCAACTAATCAATGTAGAATCGCATTCCTTCTCACACTGAATGAATTTAGAAAATAAACGAAACAGTTTTACGGTTATAAAGAGGTAAAAACACGAACAACTTGTAAACCAGTGTCTCTCGGAACAGTCTGGCTGACGAGTGCTGGGTGGAGGCATTGCTTCCACTCGGCTTTTCTTCGTCAACCCTCGCGGCCACCCTCGTCGCTTGGCCCACAGCGAAGGCCTGGCGCTCGAATTCAAACTCGTAGAATATGGTACAAGGATTTTTCATTGCGCTGTCAGTTACTTCGCCTAATTTGGGTAGTTAAGTTTAGTTCATTAATTCTATTTTAGTGTTACTGGTAAGCGATATTGTTAACCAGCAATGATGCGGCAATGGGGGTTTTTACGAACGGCACGAAAGATGAAAGGAACTTTTAAATTATTTTTAAAAGTTACCCGAAATTTGTAACTTTTGTTTTAAAAGTTCCTCTCGTAAAAGAAGGAACTCGTTCCGTTAAAAGTTCCCGAAAAAGGAATGCGTTCCATTTAGAAAGTTCCTTCTCAACTCTGTCTAATATAGGCCTATATTCGCCTCTATATATATTATTTATTATCGAGTAGCTATTATATTATGGGGAAATAACATAACTAAAAATTTTTGGTTGTGATAGGATGGTTTATGAAGTTGCTATATGCTCGAAAGAAAAGGCAGGGAAGATTCAAAATAAGATGTGCATAATAGGGTATGTAACACATTCTTAACTTCAGTGAAAACTCAATTTGAATATGTTCAATATTTTATTTTTTATCTACCATTGCTATGCATACAAATTACAAAAATCAGACACTCTTCTACAAATAAACAACTTACACACTAGCAAGCAAGAATAATGACTTAACTGCAGAGCTGGGTAACTGCCAACTGTAAATATTAACACTTTTTTAAAATTAATTAACTATTACAAATTTGAATATTATTAAACTATTTAATAGTGATGTAAATATTAGCCATAGTGAAAACTGTAAAAGGAAATGTTTCTACTTTTTAGAATGAGAACTGTCAAATATTCTACATTGATCATAATTTTAGTATGTATGCAGCAATATACTATGTACATATCTGTATTTCCATATCAAGAAGCACATTTGGCAGCATCTAATATTAAATACTGGCCCTATATTTGACCTAACACACCATCTAATGGTAATATTAAGATAACTCAATATTGGATGCAGATTGAGCATCATTACAGCTATAAATTACATTCTAGCTTCGTAATGCATATTGGGATTACAATAAGTTCCGCTGACAACTGTGCTTAACTTGATATGAAACTATATTATAACTCTGTAACACCATCTCTGCTTGCTAAAAATTACAAACTCATAGTACATAATATAGAGATAGCACACCGTTTGTACACAATGTGTGCTGTAGTTGGCCCCAGATAAAGAGCATACAATTTGAACGTTTGTTTCTACCACAATTATAATACTAAACTATCCTAAGAGATTTTCATTTGCATGATTTTCATTTGTATATAATACATACAGGGTTTTATTATAATGGCCCTTCTAGTAAAAGGGTATAAAAATGACCCTTTTAGTAGGTGGGCCAATTAAATGGAACACACTGTAGCATTTGAGTTCCTCAAAAGGTAACTTTTACCCAATTCAAGGCTATTCGAATACATATGCAAGGGCCAAAATCCCAATATGTAAGAATGTAGTTATGTAAGCAGCTACATTTATTGCTGCTCTATCTGGTGAATTTTAAGAAGAATCTATGTACTTAGAGAATCTAGCTTCATCTAGTTATAATTTTTTTATAAATTAAATTCATTGTTATGTCAGAAAATGTAGAGATAAGGGTCTAGCACAAGTAAAGATAATCAACCCAAAATTGAAAGCTAAGTTTAAAACCAGCAATTCAACGTGGTATTTTATATTAGTAAGGCCTGCTGTGACAGTTTACATTGGCTGGCATCTATATAAATATATATTTTAAAAAGCAGGTGACCTTTCACTTGAAGCAAATTATGGATTAGTCTATGAATATAAAAAATCAAACTGAATGCATTTCCTGTGTGGAAAACAGACAAAATCAGGTGTTTGTACATAGACTCAATTTCAGCGCTTTCCTGAAGGACATTGGTAGCATCGTACAGTCACAGAGCCCATATGAGTAACTGTTGCGACGCGGAAGGAATGACACGGTATCACCTTGGGGTTCCCTAATATCCCCCCCTAAATCCCCCTCTGAAACCCCCGTATCCACCACTCCCGTATCCACCCCCGCCGTATCCACCCCTGCCATATCCGCTGCCCCCATAGCCCCGGGCTCCGCGGAATCCCCCGTCACCGCGCATGAACTTGCCGGGCGGTCCGTTGTCGTTACCGCGCCAGTGCCCGCGCGGTGGTCTCCGACTCTGAAATCTACACACACACACAACACTAGATTATTCTTTATATTCACGTGAGGTCACTGACATTGTTGGCGGCTATATTCCCGTACATGAGGTATTGCGGTTCCTACACATAGCGGCCACCATCCCGTACACCAAGTCATTGTTGTAGACAAACAAATGACTGTATTGCATACCAAGAATACCAACACAACACTTCCTTGCTTCACTCGATTATAACTGCCTATTGTAATAAAACATAAGTGACGGGGATGTGCGAGTAACAGAAAAGCCGAGTTGAATAATTAAATACTAGCGACAATTGAGCTAGGGGAGAAGGACAGGAAGGAACCAACAGCTTACCTTGTACAAGTTGCGGCCTTCGGAGTCGATAGAAACACAAAGAAGATATAAACAAAACGTCGAGACAGTTTCGGCCTGACGTGGCCTTGATCACCCGACACCTTCGTCGACACCTTCGTCGACACCTTCGTCGGGTGATCAAGGCCACGTCAGGCCGAAACTGTCTCGACGTTTTGTTTATATCTTCTTTGTGTTTCTATCGACTCCGAAGGCCGCAACTACTACAAGGTAAGCTGTTGGTTCCTTCCTGTCCTTCTCCCCTAGCTCAATTATCTAGCCGTTAGTCAATCTAACACATTCACATAATACGTACTAGCGACAGTTTTTCACGGCTCTTGAGTAGTCTTCACATCATGTTAATTTGAACGGAAGTTGACCGAGCAACAGTGGAAAAGGTACAGACTACCACATAGCGTAACAAGCACGGCTGATCAGTAATGACACCGGCGTCATTTTGTGATGTTGCTGAGAGCGCGACCCAGAATGCATTTCAGCAATAGCCGACAATGCCAACTTGTTGTGATTTACGTCTTGCAACTTGTGAAATAAAAGACAATACAATACAGTTTTAAATTATTTCGTTTTAACACCTATAGCATACTTTCTTTTATTTGTTTCGACACATAGGCTTACAGCCTACGAATATAAAATATGTACGGTAGGGGTGTGCGAGCCTAATATTTTTCAGTGGAACCGAGCCGAGTATGGATAACAAAGCTTTATGTTCGAGCTTCGATTGAGTTGAGCTGAGCTTTTGAAATTGTGTTAATTTAGAGATGCAATTGTATTTCAGCTTATACAATGTGATTAAAAGTGTGTATGCACGTAAACTAATTTTAGTTAGACCTTACCTTTTTAAAATACCTAACCCAGCAGATTTGTGACAATTTGGAGTAAAAGGGTTGAAAAATAATACAAAGGCATCTTGCAGAAGGAAATGATATTAGGAATGATAGGCATTCATATTACAGTATTAAAGAGAATGATGTAGGCCTACAGTTCAATTTGAACATGAATGATTTTGTGTGAAAAATGAATGATTTTGTCCAAATATTATTTATTGGATTAATTCAAGAGAATGGAATGTACGAATTAGGATCTGTACGAAATGTTCATCAATAATATTCCGCGTCCATACCCTCGAAAAACCACTGTATTCACTGTAGCTTCAAAGAAAGTAGCTGCAAAAAATCGTAGTGTATAGCCTATATATTTTTTACAAATACTGTACTACTACTTGATCAAGATTTGAATTGTAAAAACGGATTCAGGTAATTTCTGGATACAGGTAACCCGTGTACCCGGGGGTAACCTATGAGTATGACATCCCTACTTTGAAGAAAATCTATCAGTACAGAAACGGTATAATTTGCATTATTTTCTTAATGACATCAAATACATCAATTTATTGGGCCTAAAAAAAAAAACAATACAAGAAATCAACAAAACAGACAAACTGTCGGCCTTACAATGGTGTTTTCACTCAAGGTCAAGGCATTGGGTTTTTATGCTCAAGGCTTGACTGCTTGTTCCAATTGGTTCCCATTTTTCAATATACAGATTACAGACATAGTATCGATAATTGAAATGATAGGCCTATGTCATAGCCCAGCCCTACGTAACATTCCATTTACAATAAGGCTGGGCGTCGACATCGATTAATCGATTAATAATCGATGTCGGTGACGATTTTCGACCGATTTTTTTTGGTTTTAATCGATTTTTTCGTCGATTAATTAAATAACTAATCAATTATCAATTCACGCGAGAAATGGGAACTTTAAACTATGCCGGGGCGGCATAGTTATTCGTCCACGGCCGCTTTTAGTCCAAACTGACCCGTATCAAAGGATACCGCACACTCTCAAGCCCCCCCCCCCCAAATATTTGCAGATCGCGCGTACTAAAGCGCGAGCCATCCCTTGGTTCAGGCTGGCACTCGGCAAGTGAGAACAGATACGGCCGAACGAGAAAGAGCGAGAGAACAATGGTCTGAGCGAGACGCGACGAAGTAGTTCGCCGTGTCGGCTGCTATCGGCCGCCGTGAGAGAGAGAGAAAGCGCTAGTCGCAGGACGCGTGAGTGGAAGCGAGATCGCGATAGACGCAGGCGAGTGGAATGCAAGCGGCCGCCTGTTGACAGTTCACTACGCAGCAAGTAATCATTAATCAAGAACGGATTAATGAAAAACGACTTGAATAAGCCTCTACAATCGGATATTGCGTTAAATTAAAATAAATTGAAATCAATATCCACAATTGTGTTTATGACGACAAAAATAAGCTGACCGGCCCGCATGGCCGTCACGTAGGCCTAGAAGGCCTAGCCTAGGCCCAGGACCCCTATTCTGTAACTATCCCGGTTTGGATCCGGGCCGATATGGATTGAAAGCAGGCGAAAGCGATTTTGTAACTTTTTCTGAATCCAATCCGGCAAATATTGCCTGGAATGGATCCGTAAATCCCGGAATGGATACAGTACCTCTTTGCATCGTGAAACCGCCATTCAAGATTTTGTTTTAGCATAAAACAACAGTTTTAACGCAATATCTTCTATTAAGTTGCTTTTAAAAATTATTTTAGGGTGTAAGGAATGGAAAAGAACAATAAACAACCTGTAAATATTTGATTTGAAACCAATTTATTACTGCCTATATGTAGATCGCAACCGCAGTAACTTCCATGATCCGTCCGTAGCGTAGTGGTTAGCGAGATTGCTTCCCGTCAAAAGTTTCATTTTGGCATGGTTCAAACCCAGTGCGGGTCAACTTTTTAACTTTTTTTAAACCACTAATTATTGTTTAGGATACGTTTATATGTGCTATTGCGCAAAAGAAATATTTTTAGACTTTTATTTCAAGGGTTTATTAAGCCATTGCCACCGCTAGTTTGTACCTTTTAAACTGACATTATCATATGATTATTTAAATAGTTGGTTTATATAAATAGTTGTTCATCTAGTATAAGGCCTATTCTAAGATTTATTTTCAAATTACCTTCAGACAAAATAAATAAAATTAATAAATTTAAAAATGTAATTGGCCTAACAGAAGTTTAAATTGAATGTCTTCACTATTACAATATTATCAACTTATTCATCGGGACCGCGTGTTCCAGCTGTTCGAAAAACAGTTTCTGATTGGTTACAGCTTCGGCGGCTCAGTCGCTTTGTGAAGTCTTCCGTAATGGATCCAGACTGGATCCGATCCGTCCCTCCCATTCCGGACTAGGTTATAAAATCGCTACGGTATATTTCTAATTTTTCTTTGGGTCCGGAATGGGAACATCAAATTTCACGATTCGGATCCGGGCCGATTTCATTCCGGGATAATTATAGAATAGGGGTCCAGGTCAGTTATCTCCCATTGCAGACGAAAACTGAGTTTTGTTGCCGTTATTAACTGATTAAAAACCGGTTCGATTAACCGGTTAGTGAAATGCTTAACCGTCGTCATCCCTACATTTAACAGGTGACAAATTTTTTTTTATTAATAATTGATTAATTATCAATTTTTAAAAAAACGATGTCGATTATTTTCGTTTCGATGTCGATGTCGAAAATATTCCGACATCGCGATTTGACATCGATTATTTGTCGTCGATGTCGATGTTGTCGATTTACATCGATGCCCAGCCTTAATTTACAAACACTAAGTTTAAGGAAAAGAAAAAAACTCTTTCTGCAGGACTCTACCGATATTGATGGCCGTATATCAAATACTTACCCTGAAACTGGTAATGGCTCCATATCATGTCGCCCAGCATCGAGCTTGCAGAGCAGTTTGATTACATTTAGAATTTTCTGATCCAACGGGGACGGCTCTGAAATACTCTCGGGATCCTTAGAAGCGCGAACCACCAGCGACTCAAACGCAGGCCGCAAGGCAACTATACCTGCGGCAATCTGAGAAAATAGAACAACATGTATATTATATAGGGCCTACCGGCTGATCTCAATAACATTGGGTATAGCGAGGGTGACACATGCAGGTTAAAGATTAGTGTAATAAAAGCATGCAAGACTACAAGGCAGACAACTTATACGTGTACTGTACTTCTGTACAAGTCATAAAAAGCACTTGACAAATTTAAAGGAGACATGGATACGGAAAATAAGGAGTCGAAACTCTATCATACACTCTTCTAGATGTTCGATGGAATTAATTAGGGATGACAACCGTTAAAACTCAAATTTGTATTACAAAGTTTTGAATTAAAAGAACTTTAACACTAACCACCATACCCAAATCTCCTGTTCGGATTCCATCAATAGTTTGCAATATATACATACATTTGAATTAACCGATATTGAATTAACAAGGGACTACTGTAATAGGCTACTAATTTAGTAAAATTAACTACCGTATTGGCCCGAATATAACACGATGTTTTTTCCGAAAAAAATACATTCTTTATCTTCACTCACACTAGAATCGGAGACTACGAATTTCCACACGCATTTCGCGATGTTTCAAATTCCCGCCTTAAGGTCGATAAAGTAGTGACTTCCCATACCGGCAGGTCGGTCAAGTAGTTCCAGTGTAGTGACGCTAGCGCGGCCATTTATTAACTTGTAGAACTTCTAAGGGTGGAAGGAGAAAGTCTGCTTGGAACAGGCATTCAAGATGGAGGCCAGTGATCAATAGGTTTGTTTTTTTGTCCTGCATAGCCTGCACTGGTGCAAGCTTTCCGGCACCGCCATGTTATTTTGTCTCCGTGCAGGTTACACTGCTCGCGTTATTCTGTCCAGTGGACGTTGCACTAGTGCAGCGGTGTAGCACCGGCTACCGAGCTGGTGTGGCAGTGCAGTGTAAGAAAATCTGGCGGCAACTTGAATTAACATGTGGTTGTTATTTTAAGTAGATACATCGACTGCTATTTACGTTTAGAATAATTATTTAGTTGAGATCTGATGTTATACATTTCAAACCATTGTGAAGGACTTTATCAAATTTAAATATTATTTCACACATCAGCCGTTGCTACACCGGAGTGTTTTTTTGTCTTCCTTCAGTGCAACCTGCATACCTTCCACTATTGCGTATTTACAGCCTGCACTGTAAAGCTGCACCGCAAGAAAGTGCAGGACAAAAAAACAAACCTAATCACGTCATAAAAGAGTGGGAAATGAGGATGGAATTCAAATCATGTACAGTGACTCGACAAACCCTAAAAGAGAGTTCATGCCCTGCAAGCTCTAGGCCTAGAAGTTGGGCAACCTTGTACTTCCAAGCATGTAAATATTTAGGCCTAGGCCTAGGCCAAAGACAATTTAGGTAGGCCTACTCTAAATTATCAACTGTTCACTTCAATTGTGCATTAAACAAAAATTATGAAGTCTAATTGTGTTATCATTAAGCACAGTATCATTTTATTCCCAAAAAGTTTTTTCCATGAATATTGTTTTAACCCATCCGCATCAGTTGCCTCATTTGGCTGGCCGCCCCCGGAAACCACGCACTTCTAGCGCGCGCCAAGGCTTACACAAATACGTCTTCATTGTCACTTTCGTCAATGTCCATACCAATGTCCACATCGCTATCACTGTCACTGATACCTAGCACCTACCTACCTGTAGACCTAGCTGTTTTACTAGCCGGAACACGCACATTCGTATCTCTAGGCATACACCTACACGCGAGACCTAGGCCTAGTGTCACTGTCATTGGCCATTTCACAATCGCTCTCACTCTCATTTGAAACCACAATATTTTGTAAGTTTGGGTTGTTGTAAACACCTTCTCCATCACTGTCACTAAAATCAGATCCTAAAACGTCTAAAATCTGTATAATGTCACTTTCTTTGCCCCGAAAACAACGACTGCTTTCCGGCCCGAGTCCATCTTGACAAATTTGACAGCTGATCTAAGTTTCGGATCGAGATGAGCGGAGATAAAATCGATTTTAAGAACAAACAAAAGCCGACAGAGTTCAAGAAATGCACACTAGAATCGCCACTAGCTTGAGCAAGAGATTAAAGGAATTAGTTCCGATATCGTACGCTAGATAGCACCACTATACATGTTCAAAGTGAAGCGCGCGCAAGTGCGTACCAGTCCGCTTCTGGTTACCGCGGCCAGTTTCGTATAAGCGTACCAGTCCGCTTACCGATGCGGATGGGTTAAGCACTGGGGGTCGCACTATATTCGAGATCGCGTTATATTCGGGCCAATACGGTACTAATTGAAAGTTTTGCCCAGGTATATGACATGCATACAAGTATTATATCCCTTGCTGTAGGTTTAAAACTGTTTAAAACTAAAAACTTTTTTTTCTGTTCAGAGTTGGCCTCTTCAGCCATTCTTCTTTCTAAATATAGTAGCCCTAACAAGTAAAATTTTAATTTTGTACTACGGTATGAGCAAAGATTAGACAGTAGGGGAAGATGGTTCATGACCGTGTTAAAATTTCTGCGCGAAAAATTCAGAAAATTTCTAAGTGTTAACTCTAGTTCACCTTCTCACTGTACCGTGCGCTAGTGCGGACTTCCCATACACATCTCTTCCTAGCGGATTTTAGGTGAACTACTCCCTCCCCTACTTTGCTTTAAGTATTTGCCTCCGGCTATTCACAACGACCTTCGCACCGTCTCACTCGCACCAGTGTCCTTCGCCCCAAGAAAGTTTCTTTCTCTGTTTAGGCGATTTGGCAACGGTGTCAACCCTTGTGCATTTTGTTTTGAAACTGTGAGGCCCTATCAAAATACTTCATCCGTCACCGTTGACCAATAGGATCATTTGAAATAACCACCCGTCAGGGTCTGGTCTCCACAGAGCAGAGCAGAGCACATGTTTTCTTTACCAGATGGTATCTATTTCATTTCAACAAATTTCCATCAATCCCAGACAACAACTGAACGTTCACTCTGCTTACAGTATAATTTGGTGTAATGTGTATAATGTTAATATTACAGTGTTGGAAACAACGTGTTCTAATCTAATCAAATTATAATTTATAATATAATATGATATGAACGTACACTATGGCACTGTGGGAAATAATAACGCGTTCATTTTTTTAAGATTATCTTTGCTAAAGTAGTTACTTTTTTGTGGGAACTTCGAAAGAATGTCGTAATTCCGTCGAATTAATAGTAATGATTCTGGCTGCTTTACGACGTCTCTCTTATTGTAATCATGTTATAAGAGACGACGAGTGGTGAATGATGAAAGATAACAAAAAACTAGGGATGTGGACGATAATCGTACCCAAAGATATTATAATATTCCCTACGTGATCGTACCCTTGATCGTACATCGATATGATAACAATATGTGTGTAATAGCGCGATAACACGATAACGCGCGTATCGAGTACAAAAGACGACGACCAACTGCAACACGGATAACGGATATGCGACTCACGTTGTTGCCTGCAACAATCGCCTTGCCTTACCCCCCCCCCCTCCCCCCCCCCCCCCAACCCCACGGAATCATCATTCAACAAAGCCAGCAAGCCCACACGGCCCGCCGGCCTGCTCTTAGATCAAGTGAAATTTAATATGCATAGACATCTATGGGACGTGTCTGAATCGGACCAAAACATTGCTTGGTCTTGTTCTTATTCTCGATTTGACATCAGCAACAATTGGTAACCCCGGGTCACAAGGTGATGGCCGATTGTTGATGACATCAAATCAAGAACAAGAACAAGACCAAGCGTCATGTTTGCAAATCTTTAAAAGTGCTTCCAAAGGAAGGGGTGTGGGGGAGGGGGTGGACGGCCGGCACGATAGACCACAGAGACTCGATTCATTCTCTTCGTATCTCTAGGGCAGGCATGCACTGTAAGGATCCCTGATGCAGTCAGCACAGCGTTTTTAAAAAGTTACGATTATCGATATGAGTTTTGTTATAACGCATCCCTAGAAACCAATGTGTAATGCGGGATTCGAACCCACGTTCCTATAGGTGGCATACGCATACAATCTGCGCAACCAGCCATGGGAACTACCACGCGGGCGGCCCGGTCATATTCATGAATATATATGAAATATGAAACTGGAATGCTGGAATCAGTCCGATTATCCTTCTTATGCCAACTGATAAACTTGTTTATAAGGCCTACCAAAGATTGGGCCAACCAATGATTACTTCACGTGCGTCTGAAGATGATATGAATGGATTAACCCCCCAACCTCTCCCCCCCCCCCCCCCGCTCCCAACAAAGATTATACTCTAAAGACTCCACACCCCTCTCAACGCCAAACAACACCATAATATGGTGTTATATTTTGTTAATATATACATATTATTTCAAATCAAATGTCACCAAATGTCACGTAGAAATGTTTATAAAAACAAAAAAAACGCCAATATTAATTTTTTGCGCGACTTGTTGAGTTTGCTTTCACTTTTTCGGTGTTTCGAGTTTGTAAAGACCGGCTCGGGGCGCCAACTGTTGTTATCTCGTCGCGTTGTGGCTGGCCGCACGGGTTACTGACCTTCGAGCTGCATCATGCAAGGGAGAACCATCCTCTGCCCGAGGCAAGGGATAAAGGTTCCGCATACCAAATCTTTGCGCACACCCTCTCAATAACTCGAAAGTAGGTCAGTTCCTATTTGTGGTCGGTTCGTTCTTTCATATACACTCTACAGGGAAACGAACACAAATTACTTTTTTATGAGATCATATTGCACTGGAACCTCACCCAGAACCTCCGAAATTACCCAAATCTGCTTGTACGTGCTTGAGTTATGCTTCTTGTTTTATCATTGTAACTAGGCCTAGTAATAATTAATCGATATAAGTATTCGCATATCAATCGATATAAAACAATATTTTATGAAGCAATCATTTTAAACGCTTGATATTGTTTCTAAAGATTTGCATGTTTTGCATTCATAACAGCTAATTGTAACGATTTAACAGGTAGGAAATGTTGAACCGAACATTTTTTGCAATCGCGTAATGTTGTCAGTGACATTTTACCACTTCAGGCTCACTTGTACATTGCCGTGTTGATAGTGAGAAGTGGTGCCAATCAGTTAGTAACTAGAAAGGTAACTACAATTTCGTATTCAGCCTCCGTCAAGTCTTTGTCAAAGTTCCCGTCAGAGGTGAAAAATAAACAATTCAAGCCAATATACGTCACTACATACATATCAACCAGAGACGATGCGATTGAAGACTTTATTTCGTTAAGGCCTATGTATGTTTTGAATGTGACATTTGGTCAATTTTTGATTTGGTGTCATCAAAAGATATAATTTTACTTCGATGGGCATTACTTAATTTTATTTTCGTTCAAGTAAATATGGTGGGAAGTATGCCTACATTACCCACATCCACAGTAATATTCAATTATTATTATAAACAAAATTAGTATTTAATATAATTTAACCAAAGATTAGTGTCTAAAACGTTTTAATTATGTTGCCCAAACAGAAACTTGATTTCAAAACCCCGAGGCCAAAACCCGTATTTGTGGTTTGGACCGAATCGAACCCCAATCCAATATATTTACTTGAGACCAAGAAAGAGAGTGGGATTGACAGTGAGCGTGAGGTGTGTGAGAGAGTGTGATAAAGAGTGATAGAGTTTGATAGAGTGTGATACTGATAAGGGTGTGGGAGAGAAAGAGAGAAAGAGAGAGTGTGAGAGTGTACGTGTGAGTGAGAGAGTGTGATGAGATTGTGAGAGAGTGTGAGTGAGAGAGAGAGAGAGAGAGAGAGAGAGAGAGAGATGTAAGAAACAGAAATTATAGTATATGCAGTGGTGTATTCGAGTAGGCACTTTTATTTGTAGGCTGGGCTAGCCCAGGTGCTTTTTAACAGTCAGCAGCCCATATTATACCATTACAATACATACACGAAGTCCTACATTGCTAAACAAAGAACAGCCAGGCGCAATAAAAACGTTTTCTATAATTGGAGCAGCAAAAGTACGCATTACCAAATATTCATAGCTTCGAAACGATGGACAGAAGAAATAGGTTTTTGTTGCAAGTATTAAATTTGACAGTTGTTACTTGTTAGGACTCCTTGTGGATAGTTCCGATTTCATTGTTCTATCTGACAGACTACACTATGGGGCTAATTAACATCGAACATTCTAAATACATGTATGGCCTCTGAATTTTTGCTCAAAAATGTCCCCTCAGGTTCTTTAACCCCGTTCACTTTTCTGTAACATCGTTTTCCACGCACTTAAATTACACCCCCCTCCCCCCCCCCCCCCCCCTTCCCACGTACACACGTAAATTCGACCACCCAGGCACCTTATATTTTAGGAATACACCACTGAGTATAACGAGCGTTACCATTGCAACATGGTTTAATTCACGAGCCTCGTATTGTTTATCTTGTATTTTATGTATTGCTCTAAACGAGCGTTACCATTGCCACATGGTTTAATTCACGAGCCTCGTATTGTTTATCTTGTATTTCATGTATTGCTTCAAACGAGCGTTACCATTGCCACATGGTTTAATTCACGAGCCTCGTATTGTTTATCTTGTATTTCATATATTGCTCCAAACGAGCGTTACCATTGCCACATGGTTTAATTCACGAGCCTCGTATTGTTTATCTTGTATTTCATATATTGCTCCAAACGAGTGTTACCATTGCCACATGGTTTAATTCACGAGCCTCGTATTGTTTATCTTGTATTTCATGTATTGCTCCAAACGAGCGTTACCATTGCAACATGGTTTAATTCACGAGCCTCGTATTGTTTATCTTGTATTTCATGTATTGCTTCAAACGAGCGTTACCATTGCAACATGGTTTAATTCACGAGCCTCGTATTGTTTATCATGTATTTCATGTATTGCTCCAAACGAGTGTTACCATTGCCACATGGTTTAATTCACGAGCCTCGTATTGTTTATCTTGTATTTCATGTATTGCTCCAAACGAGCGTTACCATTGCAACATGGTTTAATTCACGAGCCTCGTATTGTTTATCTTGTATTTCATATATTGCTCCAAACGAGCGTTACCATTGCCACATGGTTTAATTCACGAGCCACGTATTGTTTATCTTGTATTTCATATATTGCTCCAAACGAGCGTTACCATTGCCACATGGTTTAATTCACGAGCCTCGTATTGTTTATCTTGTATTTCATATATTGCTCCAAACGAGCGTTACCATTGCCACATGGTTTAATTCACGAGCCTCGTATTGTTTATCTTGTATTTCATCTATTGTTCCAAACGAGCGTTACCATTGCAACATGGTTTAATTCACGAGCCTCGTATTGTTTATCTTGTATTTCATGTATTGCTCCAAACGAGCGTTACCATTGCAACATGGTTTAATTCACGAGCCTCGTATTGTTTATCATGTATTTCATGTATTGCTCCAAACGAGCGTTACCATTGCAACATGGTTTAATTCACGAGCCTCGTATTGTTTATCTTGTATTTCATGTATTGCTCCAAACGAGCGTTACCATTGCCACATGGTTTAATTCACGAGCCTCGTATTGTTTATCTTGTATTTCATGTATTGCTCCAAACGAGCGTTACCATTGCCACATGGTTTAATTCACGAGCCTCGTATTGTTTATCTTGTATTTCATGTATTGCTCCAAACGAGCGTTACCATTGCCACATGGTTTAATTCACGAGCCTCATATTGTTTATCTTGTATTTCATCTTTTGTTCCAAACGAGCGTTACCATTGCCACATGGTTTAATTCACGAGCCACGTATTGTTTATTTTGCGAATTTCATTTATTGTAGGGTGAACATATTTCTTAAACGAAAAACTGGGACACTTGGATGCTTCTCAATATAATAAGATGTAACTTGAAAGGTGGACAAGGGGTCTCAGGTGTTGCCCCAGCCGCCGGAGGCGAAATTTGTTGAGTATTATTTTCCTCAAGATAGCTTTTAGAGCGATCTGAGCAAGGAAGGCACTAAATTACTAGTAGCTTTGCTAGTAGCAATAATTATTGGAAAATGTATAAATCGTAGTGCATTTAAATTTAAGGATTTACGGATTTAGGATTTAGGATTTAGGATTTGCGGATTTAGGTTTCACTCGATGAACGATACATTTTTTTATTTTGTTTGAAATTAAAGAAATTTCATTGTAACAAAAGACAAAATTTTGCCACCAGTAACTTGTTTCTTCGTAAAAAGTCGTAAAATTGTGAACATGTTTCACGAAAGTATGTTTTTACAATTATGTACTGCAGCTCTGTTAGTATCGACGCCCAGACGACTTTTTTCAACTGACCCAACAGTTAACAACTGAGAGGACCCTCTTTACAGCAGCGCTGGTTCCACTGCATAGAGAGTACTATAGTAGTGCTGTTTTTACAATGGATGTGATTTTGTATTAATGCTTTCAATTTACATTTGAATGTAATTATTATATTGTTATTAATTCCGATTTAAATTGAGAATACGAATAAATTGGCTGTACTCTGAAAACCGGGACATTTTGCCGTCCCGGGTGGTGTCTCTGGAGACACTGGGACAGGTGCCTGAAAACAAGGACTGTCCTGGGAAAACCGGGACATCTGGTCACCCTGTGTAAACGCATTGAGCGGTATCTTGGGGCGGTGTGGTAAGTGGTGTGTTTTGTAATTGTAGCATGAATGATTACAGATGTGGTTTATGATGTCATGCTTAATCTTTGGTCGCATCAAGTCGTATGTTACGAAAGCTATAGATGAATATATCCGTGGTTTTTGATATGATTTTAATTTGCTACGACGAGAAAGCCTTTATTGTTTATCTAATTTTGTCATCATCTTTTTATTAAACATTTTGAAATCGAATTGAATATGGCCTATCATTTATACTAAATGACTTGTCCAACCTAAACCATCATATTCAATACTGTATTAATATTCTTCGGTATTCCTAATCCTAGCTGTCGAAGATTATAATGTCGAATATTTGTCCTATTCCGTCCTGTGCGTTTTGGCGTGAACATCTTATATTTACTTGGATAGTGTTGTGAGAATACATCTGGCGAACCCCCGATCGAACTATCGGGGCCGATCGCGGGCCAACATGCGACCGTCAGGGAAGGAAGAATGTGGTTGATCATGGTCTGTGTGCAACTTGGCAACAATGCTTCACCCCTCGCGCGGTTGACAGCCGGAAAGTGGTGGGGATGAACCAAGTAATTTCAGAAGTTTTAAAGAGAGCGATCTCTCCGCGAGAAGGTGAACTAATGTTTGGACTTAGAAAAATCGCTTTCAAAATGCGCAGATGAAATCCCATAAGAATGAACCATCTTCCCCTACTGTCTAATCTTTGGTTTTATGATACCTGGCTAATTTATGGAATGTAATGTTGAAGGTAGTTTTTCTCCTCAGGGGAATAGTCACAAACGTATTTCTTTGTAGGGAGGTGGTTTAATCAAGTAATTCCTTTTGGGGGGTAGCATCCCCCTTCTCCGATTCGATCAGTGCTCCCACTCCCCCATCATGGCAACGCACATGCCTGCGTAAGGAACACATTGGGAAGTCATCTCATGGGTGACCTCAATCCCAGTATTCATCTTATGAGGTATGACTGAGGAAACCTAGGGAAAATGTTCCGTATCTAGGTTGCCTGAGGCTGGAATCGATGCGGCGACCTCTGGTATTGGAGTGGAGGCACAATTGATGAGCCCCCCCTGTAATTTGCTACATCGGCCTTCAATACTCGTTCAGGAATACTAAGATCTCGGGTTCCGCAGAGCTCCTGTGAACATTGTTTACTCACTTTACGATACGCCACGTTACTTCATTTTACAATCACGCATTCTCACGTAAGAACAGTTCTCTTATTATTCAACTTCTACGCACGGTCATTATCTGTAT
Source organism: Isoperla grammatica (assembly GCA_945910005.1). Classification (NCBI taxonomy): domain Eukaryota; kingdom Metazoa; phylum Arthropoda; class Insecta; order Plecoptera; family Perlodidae; genus Isoperla; species Isoperla grammatica. The sequence continues at coordinate 2,297 of CAMDTW010000317.1, read as the reverse complement.
ATTTGGCAAGTGAAATGCCCACTAGCGCACGACCACGTGTGCTCACGCTATCACTGGCACACCAGCCTTTATTATTATTTTATTGAATGTATCACACTCATGCAATATCTGTTTATCATTATTATTATTATTATTATTATTATTATTATTATTATTATTATTATTATTATTATTGTTTTTGTTATTATTATTATTTTATTATTTTATTATTTTATTATTATTATTATTATTATTATTATTAATAGGGTATTATTATTATTATTATTATTATTATTACTATTATTATTATTACTATTATTATTATTATTATCATTACCACTATCATTATCACTATCATTATCATTATCATTATTATCATTGTCATTGTCATTATCATTATCATCATCATTATTATTATTATTATTACAATTATTATTATCATTATTATGTTATTTCCTTTCTTCTCTTCTCTCATTTGCACCATCGGGCTCCTCTTGAGCCAAGACGATGCGAGAGTGCACCCTAGGGTGGCGGCGGAAAGATGGTGGTGACAATGTAGCTCATAGGCTGAGGACCTTGCGCACGATATTAGTTGTGCCGAGGATTGCAGCCTTCTGCATGATTATTATTATTATTATTATTATTATTATTATTATTATTATTACAATTATTATTATTATTATTATTATTATTATTATTATTATTATTATTATTATTATTATTATTATTATTATTATTATTACAACTATTTGTTTGTTGCTTTACGACTACCTTGACAGCTTAGGTCACATGACGTTGGCCGATCCATGCACATCGCCGTGGTTGTCATAAGGGAATCCACAATAACGGGGGTTGGAGGGTAAGGAGGTTTTGGGGGGGGGGGGGGGGGAGAGGACCGGCCAGTTATTTCATTTCTAAAGTTATGTTCAAAATAATGTATTTTGTGTTTACTGAACACTCGTTTTCAATCGATGTTGCAATATGAACTGTCGCGAATTGCACTGGTAACATAGCTTTTTTTCGCAGTAAAGAATAAATAAAAATGTCTCTAATACTTTCTCTGTCTTATATTAGATCACAAAATAAATTATTAATTGAATTACAAAGCACATTAGCTAAAACTAACGTTAGGAGTTCTCAACATGATATCTGTACTAAAAAAAAGAAAGATGTTAATCCTACGTTTAAAAATCACCCTCGAATCGATCTCGATATAGTTAATAATAATTGGTCAAGCTCAATAGAATAAAAAAATACAGTATTAACTATTATTAATACAATATCACCACAGTCACAGCGTATCGTAGAGGCCTGAATAATCTTACCATTCGTTTAATGACAGGAAAACAATAGAATAAACCTCAGACAGATTTGACGGTGGCGGGAATCGAACCAGTGAAATGTTACCGCTGACCCACCTAATGACTCACCTACTACTGTATACACAGCACACTATGCTGTACTGTACATACAGCGGTGACTATCCAGTATCCACATTCTACGAGTATGTGTATGATTTTCCGAAAACAATTTCGGCAAATGACGAAGTAGAAGTCAATATTCTGTGAACTCTGATACTACGAGTGTTGCTCGCTCAGAAACAGAAATCCTCATTTTGCAACTTGCAGATGTCTCGTGCGCCCCGCTGTGAAAAGGTCGCCGGGCGGGCAGTCGACCGGATAACGTGGTTATTATCTTGCACTCGGCGGGCCAGTGTCCACCTGCAACCGCACATCTTATTGCTCCACCCCCTTTAGCATTATAGCGATGCCTGTTTTACCGGCCTGAAGCCGAGGCGAAATTCCCCAGCTAGGATACTGGGTCTTAAACGGTATGAGGTTGCATTGTCTTCAATGAAAAAGATCGCGGAAGTATTCAACCATGGATTTATAGTGGTACCTAAGATACAACTCCATGATTCAACAAAGCTTCAAAGCTTGCGTCTCTGCTACGGTAGGCGGTGGTCAGCCGCGTCAAAGCGATGACTTCATAGTCCGAGCTCGAACACGAGAACATGATCGCGTAAAACTACGACGGGCGGGTGCGCTCCCTCGGACTCGCAACCGTTCCGCAGCATTCTTCCATAGGCCTACAGAAAATGATACTAATTGGGCTTTACGTCTCATTTTTTTGCGACGATAACTAATCATGACGAGGGGGTGTGGGTGTCAAGTTAAATGCCGACAAATTGAAAAGGGCGGCTCGTACGCTCGCACAAAGACGCCAGTAGGGAAATATCGCAATGTTGAATTGATTTCGTTTTGAACAGAAGAAGAGAACGGGTAGTACCGGGTAACGGGTATTGAAAAGTTGGAACC
>CAMDTW010000316.1:30000-109000 GCA_945910005.1 Isoperla grammatica | reverse complement strand
GTACTAAATGGCGGCCAAATATAAGATAACCGTTTTGTAGTAAATATTTGACCGGTCACGAATATTAATTTGAACTCGATCCGATAAGTGTTGGAGGTACAAATGGCATTTATATGGCTCGGAAAACAAAGCTCTTTAAAAATAAAGAGCAGGGGCCGGATTCACAAGCGTATATCCCGGAATGGATACAGCACCTCTTTGCATCGTGAAACCGATATTCAAGATTTTGTTTTAGCATAAAATAACAGTTTTAACGCAATAACTTTTATTTAATTGCTTTAAAAAATTATTTTAGGGTGTGAGGAATGGAAAAGAACAATAAACGTGTTAACATTTGGTTTTTAAACCAACTTATTACTGCCTATATGTTGATCACAATCGCTTCTATTTCCATGTTCAGTCCGTAGCCTAGTGGTTAGCGAGATTGCTTTCCGTCAAAAGTTTCGTTTTGACGTGGTTCAAACCCAGTGCGGTTCAACTTTTTTACTTTTTTTAAACCAGTAATTATTGCTTAGGGTATGTTTATATAGGTATGTTCGTTAGACCTGCTCGACTTCGCTCCAAGATCACTTTAGAGCTGCTTTAGAGTAGGCTCCATTAGGCCACGCCCACACAGAGCCGATCGAGCAGAGTGGTCTTCCCGTTGTCAAACGAACGCTTCGTATTCTTATTTACTTTACTTTTGGTGGGAAACGTGTACACGACGACGAGTATGAAAATCTCTTCGATTCTAGCTCGGAATCAAGTTCTGACGATACGAAGATGTAGAACATGTCATGGAATTAATTGAAATTATGCAGCAGCGTAAGAAGAGGAACACAGTTAAGAATTATTGTGAAGAGGTAGGTCTTGTATCCATTACCCAATGTAAACTAAGCCTACAAGCATAGTTTTTAATTTAGACCTAGACCTTGGCCTACATGATATACAGCATACTGGCAATGCATTGGCCTGCAAGAGCCTATGAGTGTCGTATTGGCCAAGGCCTAGACTTAATTACTAGGCCTACGTTTACATGGCGAACCGAACTGAGTACCTTACCGAGATTGGGTCAGAGTACTGACTTGATTGTTGCTGTTTACATGGCATGGTGCCGAAATGGATTTCGGTCTAGGCCTAGGCCTACCATCCGTTTGTATGTTGCTAACATCAGGTGGATGCCCATAACCCTACACTGGCCATCCTGTCTTGTCATGGGACAGGAAAATAACAATAAAATTGAATTGCTGGTGTTCCAAAGGCTAAAAGACTTGTTTATTTTGTTTATTGTATATATTGTATATATTGTATAGCTTCCGTTGATCCAAAACAGTTTGGAAATTGGAATTGTCAAAGAGATACAAATACATATAAAAATAAGAACTTAATAGATAGATATGTACATAAATACTGGGTAATAAAAAGTGAAACATATTAAAATACAGTGTATACTAGTTCATATACAAGTCCAACAGACACGTCCATGCTAGGCTATGTTTTTAGGTCTTCAAATTCACTCACAGAGTAAAATGAATGGAAGATCAGAAATTTGGACAGTTGTAATTTGAATGAATACATATTAGTTTTGGCTTTGAGATGATTAGGAAGAAGGTTATATAGATGGATGCCAATGTTATGGGGGCTTTTCTTTGAGAGTGACAGTTTCTTTGGGAGGACATGAAGATTGTGTTTTGACCTGGTGTCGTGGGAATGAATGTCTGCATTTGATGTGAGCTGGTGAATATTAGCTTTCGTGTGAGTGACTATTTCAAAAATAAAAAGGCATGGGACAGTGAGAATGCTGTGCAACCTGAACAATTCCCGACAAGGGTGGCGATTGTCAACTCCACACATAATTCTGACTGCCCGCTTTTGCATTCTGAAAGTGCGTAGTCTGTTGGCTTCAGAAGTAACTCCCCAGAAGGTCATTCCATATCTGAGTACAGATTGAAAGAGTGAGTGGAATATTATTTTTGTTGTGTGAAGGTTCGTTAAAGTTTTTACAGTTTTTATAAGATAGCAGATTTGGCCAAGTTTTGAACAGATTTTGTTTATCTGTTCAGTCCAGGTCAGTGTAGAGTCGAAGAGGAGTCCAAGAAAGTCCACTTTTTTTTTAATTTCAACTGTTCTTTGCCATCTGTTATGTGAAAATCTAAAGGTGCCTTGACGAGGGAAGCAGAGAAATGAATTAGGAAGGTTTTGGCAGAGTTAAGTACTAATTTGTTCGATTCAAACCAGGCACATAGGATGGCAAAGGTAGATATCACTAACTGGCGTAGCTGCACGGTGTGAAGGTTTCTATGCAACTAGAATAGACGGAGTAACTTTTATACATATTTATTGTAACATAGAGAACCCATGTTATACATGATATAAGGTAACACTATAACGACTTACGTATACCCATCGATGCTCCTTCTCTGGCTAGCTAGGCTCAACAGACAGCCCGTGACAGACCACTGTTCCCACTACGACAGTGTAGGCCACGCCTACATACGTCACATGCACCGCCTTGTAACTATGTGCATCTCACATCTCTCCTTATTTATGGAATGAATATAATGTAATATTGAAGTATATAATAATATGTAATAACATAACATAACTGTATTAACATAACATAACTGTATTAACATAACTGTATTACCATAACATTATTGCTTGATGTAAATACAGTAACAAATTATTATTATTCTTGTAAATTACAAATTTAGTTTTTCGGGAGCTCGAACCATCCGTCCGCTTCGGGTGATTAGTGTTTGAGTCTTGGGAACAGCCGTTGGACGAGGGCTGCTACCGCTTGGGTGATGCCTTGGCTTCGTACCTGGGTTTTTTTTTTTTTTTTTTTTTTTTTTTTTATCAAGCCTTTATTTGCAACAGAATGTACATTCCACAAGCGCAACTGAAATAGATAAAACAAACGACACAAAGAACATACAAATACTTATGAATACTTATAAATTAACACTAACATCAGAAACGTAGTATATGTGCGTGTGCGTGTGCGTGTGCGGGTGTGTGTGTGTGCATGTGTGTGTGTGTGTGTGTGTGTGTGTGTGTGTGTGTGTGTGTGTGTGTGTGTGTGTGTGTGTGTGTGTGTGTGTGTGTGTGTGTGTGTGTGTGTGTGCATGTGTGTGTGTGTGTGTGTGTGTGTGTGTGTGTGTGTGTGTGTGTGTGTGTGTGTGTGTGTGTGTGTGTGTGTGTGTGTGTGTGTATGTGTGTGTGTGTGTTACATTGTGTAAATATGTTTACAATGATTACATTACAATTTTCAGATTATTTTTGAAGGTTACAAAGCTATTAAAGTTAAGATCTATGGTTCTGTTTTTGGAGGACAATTCATTGAATGTAGCTTGAAGCCTGTTAATACACGAGTACCTATGCACGTCAATCCTACTTTTTTCTGGTTTAAATAACTGTTGATTTCTTGTAAACCGTGTCAGGGCATGAAAATTTAGCTGTGCAAGTAAATTGGAATCTATGTTGTTGTGAGTGAGTTTATATAAATATACCATGTCAATGAGAGTCCTCCTGTTTCGAAGAGTCATTAAATTATTTACTGAGCAATGTTCTTCATAGTCTTTTCTGAAGTACTGAGTATTGGACTGAGCACATTGTAGTTTAATGTATCTCTTTTGGACTCTTTCCAACTCTTCTATTTTTGTTTTATGGTGAGGATTCCAAATAACACTCGCGTATTCGACTTGGGGCCTCGATTAGCCATCGTTGCATAAATATGAGACGTTAAGCCCCATTGATCGATCAATCAATCTAACAATAGTAGCATATAACAACCGATTAGTCGATTCAGCAAACACTTTGAAACAATTTCGTTTCATTAGGCCTAGCAACTTGAAGGCTCTGGGAGTTATGCTATCAAAGTGCTTGCTGAATGACATATCACTTGAGATACGAACGCCGAGATGTAGAACCGTTTGCACCCTGTTAATGTTAATGTCGTCTATCGAGTATGCAAAAGTGACTATATACTTTATTTTGTTGGTAAAAGTTATAACGTTGCATTTTGGTACATTTAAACAGAGTTTCCAAGTACGGCACCACAAAGCAAGCCTGTCCAAGTCTCTTTGTAACTCTACACATGTCCTTAAGGTGTTTATTGGTCGGTAAATTTTCAGATCATCTGCGTACATAAGGCATTTAGATGTCGTGAAACATTTCGGTATGTCATTAACATAAAGTGTAAAAAACAAAGGTCCTAGGATCGATCCTTGTGGAACGCCGGAGGTCACGTGTACAGTCTTCGACGAGAATCCATCTACGACGACACGCTGGGTTCTACCATCTAGATAACTCGTCATAAGACTGAACAGCTTGCCACATATCCCAAATCCAGATAGCTTATGGAGTAGTAAGCGGTGGTCTACACTATCGAACGCTTTTGAAAAGTCTGTGTACACAGAATCTAATTGGGTCTTATTGTTGAAACTATTGGATATGTCTACCGTGTATTCTGAGAGATTTGAAATGGTTGATCGGTGTTTAACAAAGCCATGTTGCTCTGGGGCAATATGTCTGGACACGTGTTTGTAGAGACGGGCATGAACTAATTTTTCGAACACTTTGGATAATATAGAGAGTAGTGATATGGGTCTGTAATTTGACACGTTATAACGGCTACCTTTCTTTAGGACTGGAGTGACATTTGCCATCTTCCATCGAGCGGGAAACGTTCCAGTTTGAATGGCTTTGTTGAAAAGGTTAGAGAGAGGTAAAGCTATTGATTTGCGGCATTGTTTAAAAACTCGGGTTGGAATTTCGCCCAGCCCAGGTGATTTGTTGTTGACGAGGTTTTGTAGGCCAACTTCAACCTCGTTTTGAGAGATCTGAAACGAGGACAGGTTTTCGTCACCGTACTGTGGGGCAGGAGGAAGAGCTTCACTTCCGCTTGACTTAGGGAGATATGTTGTATAGAAATAGTCCGAAAATAATTCACAGCACATGTCGATTGAGGTTGATTTTTTCATGTTATATTCCACTCCAACAGGTATTCTTCTTGATTTTGTTTTTCTCCTTATGTATCCCCACAGAAGATTTGGGTTTTTCGCAACTTGCGAATCTACTTTTTGTATGTATTGTTTATTCTTAGATTGTTGAAGTTTTTTAAACGCTGTTCTCTTGTACGGACTGTCCGCCTGGACTGCTTGGACTAGTAACACCATGACGTCGCAGTTGTCCCCACTCCGGTTCTCTTGAGTCTAGAACAAGCTCAGGAGAGGTAGTAGTAGGTGTAGGGATTTGTTGTACTGGAATCAGGTGGTATCGATTCCTTCGTATAGTTCCCTGGTTCGTAGACACTTGAAACGATCTTGGACCTTGGACTCCTGAGACTCTTCCGTATCTTTTTAAATCGGTAACGAACACTTTGTCACCTTCATACAATCTGGGCAGATTGCCTACAACCCGATGTTGTTGGTCGTAATACATCTTTTGTTTTTCTTTATTAATATTATCTTGGTCACGAAATGATTTATTCACTTTTTCTGTATTGACACTTTGAGGAATAGTGGGAAGTGTTGTTCTTATTTGTCTTCCCATTTATAACTCAGCAGGGCTGTGTCCTGAATCTAAAGGTGAGGCTCGATAAGCCAATAATCCTAAGTACGGATCTGAGGATTGCTTCAAAAGTCTTTTCATCGTTTGCACGGTTCTTTCCGCTAGTCCATTACTTTTGGGATAACGTGGACTACTGGTACGGTGCTCAAACCCATAATCTTGCGAAAACTGTTTAAAGGCCATAGATTTGAATTGGGGGCCGTTGTCGGAAACGACCTTCTCAGGCACTCCGAACCTTGCAAAAATGGACCGTATTTTGTCAATCACGAAATCTGCTTTGGTTGTTGTTAGGTGGATCACCTCCGGAAATCTCGAATAGTAGTCCACTACAACTAAATAATTTATTCCTCTTATTTCAAACAAATCCATTCCCACTTCTTGCCATGCGCGATCTGGTAACTTAGATGCGATCATAGGTTTTGGATAATTATTGCGTAGCTCGATACATGCATTGCAATTCGTGACTAAAGTAGTGATATCGTTATTTATTTTTGGCCACCAAACTGATCTTCGTGCTCTTTCCCTGCACTTATTTATACCCAAATGTCCCTCATGTATTTTACTTAAAATCCCTTTCCTCATGGCTACAGGAATGAAGAGTTGACGATCGTGCACAAGAAGACCCGATATGACCACAAACGAGTTTTGCTCAGAATAGAATGGTAAACAATCATAGTCCACACTATATTTTTCTGGCCAGCCCTTTAGCACATACCGTTTTAGTTTTTGTGTTGTTGCATCTTCATCTTGTCCCTGTCGTATTTCCTGTAGTTTGGGGTCGGTTAGGGGCAGTTCGTTACACAGCTCCATCGCTGCAATTTCTGTTTCTTCTGCTAATGTCTCCTGGTCCGCCGATGCTTCCTGGATCGGTGTCCTCGATAGTGCGTCTGCTGCATATAAGTATTTGCCTGGAACGTGTGACATGGTGTATGAAAACCGCATCAACCGCATTCTCATTCGTTGGATTCTTGGAGTCAGTGCATCCAGTGGTTTATTACACAAAAGAGATAACATTGGTTTATGGTCAGTACATATATGAAATGTTTTTCCTAATAAGTAGTGTTCGAACTTAGAACATGCCCACTCGATTCCTAAGCCCTCTTTCTCGATTTGCGCCCATCGAGCTTCTGTTTCTGTGAGAGATCGGGAGGCATGTGCAATAGGTTTCCACGATTTATCGTCTTCTTCTTGATATATTAAAGCTCCCAGTCCGAAAGAAGATGCGTCCGATGTTACTCGATGGTTCTTGTTGGGATCATAGTACCCTAGGGTTGGTGCTGACGTTAAACGATTTTTTATTTCCGTAAACGCTGATTCATGTAGTTTATCCCATACGAACGTGTTGTCTTGGCGCAATAAATCTCGAATTGGCTTTGTCACTTCGGATAGGTTTGGTATAAATTTCAAAACATAGTTGGTCATTCCCAACAGTCTTTTCACTTCCGTTACGTTTGTTGGCGGTTTCATCCTCCTTATAGCTTCTGTTTTGTCCGGATCGATATGTATGCCATCCTCATTCAGGACATGACCTAAGAATTTCACGGTTTTAGTTTTGAATATGCATTTGGATTCATTTAAGGTAAGTCCTGCTTGTGCTATTCTTTTAAGAACGGTTTTCAAACGTTGGTCATGTTCATGTTCGGTAGCTCCGAACACGATTATATCATCGATCAAACAAATAACTCCTTCTAGTCCTTCCAAGATTTGCGTCATTTTTCTCGCAAATACCTCTGGTGCTGAAGTAATCCCAAATGGTACTCTTTGGAACATAAAACGACCAAAGGGTGAAAGGAAAGTTGTTAATCGGGCCGATTCCTCCGATAGTCGAATCTGCCAAAAACCCGTGTTTGCGTCAAGTTTCGTAAAGTATTTAGCACCTGTCAATTTGGCTAACGTTTCATCTACCGATGGCATTTGCAACCTTTCTCTTAGAACGTGTTTATTCAACTCCGTTAGGTCTACGCATACTCGAACTTGGTTAAGCGCCTTCGGAACCACGACCATCCCGGCACACCACTCTGTTGGTTCTTCAACCTTGACGATAACTCCCAGACTCTCCATCCTTTCTAACTCCTTCTTTACTCTGGGTAGTAATGGTAAAGCTACTCTTTTTGGTGTAGTTATCGCATATGGTTGTGCACCGGGTTGAAGTTTGATCTCATATTCCCCTTGTATTAAGCCTAAACCTTTAAAGAGCTCAGGGAATTCTTCATTTATTTCTTTTCCTACAGTTCCTTTAGGATTGACTGACTGTATTGCGTTTATCCGGGATAACAAATGTAACTCTTCTATTTCTGGTCTTCCTAACAATGGATCTACCAGTCCCTTTACCACAAATATATTCCGTTCCGTTTTATAGGCTTTGTATTCTATCTTAGCTAACACTTGACCCTTAACCTCCAAGGCCGTTCTGCCAGGCCCCGTCAGTCTTTTGGATGGCGGTAAAAGTTTCGTTTCCTTCATGTGTACTAAGTACCTTTCCGGTATCACACTGACGTCTGCACCCGTATCGAGTTTAAATTTAATTGGAACCCCATTCACCAATACTTCTACTTGCCATGGATTTGATCTTGTCCCTCGATCGGTAATTGATCCTAGGAAGGCTTCGGCCCCTTCTTCCTCCTCAGCATCTATAGCTCTTATGTTTTTAGAGTTACACTGGGATATTTAGTGGCCCTTCCTATTACACTTATGGCATGTAGCATCCTTAGCTGGACATTTTGAGACTGAATGTTTAGGAGAAAATCCACACCTTGTGCATTTATCTTTGTTTCCTTTCGAGGAATATTGACTATTGTCATTCTTATTAGAACCCCTATCACTGGATTTATTTCCACTTTGTGGTTTGTTCCTAGACCAAGTCTTCTTAGGCCTACCTTGGTGGTTTGTGCCTATTGCATCCAAATTTGCCTGTCTATCGCGCTCTGGGCGGAGTTCACTTTGTTGGGCTGTAATTGTTTCACTATGCCGAATCCTATTAATAGCTTTCGAAAGAGTGAGGTCGCGATCCATTTGTAACTGTTCTGATAGTTTATCATCCTTGATCCCTATCACGAGTCGATCGCGTATCATTTCCTCTTCTACTGCACCATATTCACAGTGTTCTACTAAACAGTATAGGGCCGTAATAAACGTTTCTGCCGATTCTCCATCTAATTGAATTCTTTTATTGAATTTTCACGTTCATATATTACGTTCCGCCTATCAACGAAGTGATCGTGAAATTTCTTTATCACCACGTTATATGTTGCTGCGTCCCCTCCACTAAGTTTGAATGATTTCAGGATGTCTTCAGCTTTATCGCCCATTACGTATATTAACGTGTCTATCTGATCTCTATCACTTTTAAGACCTAGGCCTGAAGTATTTTTAAATCGCTCGAATCTTCTAGACCATTTCGGCCAGTCCGACGGATTATTAAAATCAAATTCTTGTGGAGGTTTTAGTGCATATTGCACTATAGTTTGCGAATGCAACGTGACTTCATCGGTATCCGACATGGTCGGGGGCGGTTCCCTGACCTTGACCTACTTGCTGGCTAGGCCTAGACAAACATTTCTCCGGAATTATTAGCCTGGGTAATTCGTTACCGCGCTGCCACCATGTGAAGGTTTCTATGCAAGTAGAATAGACGGAGTAACTTTTATCCATATTTATTGTAACATAGAGAACCCATGTTATACATGATATAAGGTAACACTATAAGGACTTACGTATACCCATCGATGCTCCTTCTCTGGCTAGCTAGGCTCAACTGACAGCCCGTGACAGACCACTGTTCCCACTACGACAGTGTAGGCCACGCCTACATACGTCACATGCACCACCTTGTAACTATGTGCATGTCACACACGGCATCTAGATTGTGAAAGAGAAAGCTAGTGTCATCTGCATATAAGAAAATCCGCACTTCCGGGAAAGTTAACGGAAGGTCGTTTATATAGATGATGAACAGAACTGGTCCAAGAATGGAGCCTTGTGGAACACCCACACAACTCATGTCTGATTTTGATTGGAAAGTTACGCGGGTACTAGATTTGAGTTGGTGTGTTATAGTTACGCATTGGTTTCTGTGTTTAAGATATGAGACAAACCATTCAAGAGCCTTGTCTCTGACCCAATAAAATTCTTGTTTCTTGGTAAGAATGGTGTGATCAACGCAGTCAAAAGCCTTTGAGAGGTCGCAGAACATTCCCAAGACATTTGAACCACTGTCTATGGCACCATATACTCTTTCCATAAGGCTCCTAATAGCGGAGTTCGTGGATCTATTAGGTAGGAATCCATGCTGGTCATTACTTAGAATGTTGTTATCTCCAAGAAATTCGAAAAGTCTGGTTTTCATTAAGTTTTGAAAAACTTAAGAAAATACCGAGAGGATTGATATAGGTCTATAGTTGTTGATTTCTGTCCTTTTGCCCTTATTTTTGTAGATTGGGATGACTTTCGCCCACTTGAGTCTTTCAGAAAATATTCCTGTATCTACCGAGGAGTTAAAGATGTGAGCTAGAGGAAATGAAACAATATGTTTTGCCTGCTTTATCAGTTTGATTGGAAGTTTGTCAAGGCCTACGGAATTCGTGTTTTTTAGGTTTGAGATGGTCTTGACTCTTTCGGAAGGGGTCGTTTGCGTACATGTCATGGGGTTGTGGTTCGGTTCTAAAGAAGTGCGCATTAGTGTTATTGGGTCTATTAGTGGGCCTTGAGAATTGTTATTATTGTAGTTTGATTTGAGAAGTTTTAGTGGGGCTTCAAGAAAGTAAGAATTGAATGTTTCAGAGATCTCAGTGGGGTTGTTAATTGTTTTGCCATTGTGTTCGAGAATAACATTACGGAAGGTGTTATTTGCTTTCCGTGCTTCTTGGTTGACTGTGTTCCAGACAGCTTTGCTACGGTTATCTGAGAACATAATATGGTGGACGAGATGAGATGGTTTTGCTTTTCTGAGTGTTTTTTTGTGCGCTGTTTTAAACGTTCTGTAACTTTCCATGAAAGTTGTTTTGTTTTTATAATCCATGGTTTTGCTTTTTATATAGTAATCTTTAAACACGTTGCAACTAGATTTTATGTCGGTTGTTACCCAAGATTTATTTTTTTGCACTTGTTTTGTACATTTAAGCGGTATGTGTTCATTAGATATGCTTTAATTTTTTGGTCAAATGCGTTATATTTTTCGTCAGTGGAATGTGCTGAGAACACACTTTGCCATGTTTCTTTGTGAAGTGCATTTAAAAAATTATTTACATTGGTGGGTGTGTATAGACGACGTTTTGTGGAAGGCTGTTTGGGATGTGTCGTGTGCACTATCCTTTAAGTGCTAAGGCGGAGACCTTCATGATCCGATATCCCGTTTGTTACTTGCGCGACCGATAAAAGTGTTGGGTCTATATTACAAAAAAATGTTGTCTAGGGCAGTTTGACTCGAGGGGGTTATTCTAGTTGGAAAATTAACTGTGGGAAGGATGTTGTAAGAAAGTAGCAGTTGGACCAAATCGTCCTTACTCCTACTATTTTCTAAAAAGTTCACATTGAAATCCCCACAGATATAAATTAGTTTCTTTTCAGTTTTTATACGGCATAAAATGTCTTCTAGCCTTGTCAAGAAGGTGTCGATGTTGCCAAAACGAGATCTGTACAAAGACAATATGATCATGTTCTTTGTGGTAGGGAGTAATACTTCAATTGCAGAATATTCAAAGTGCTTTTCAATACTGAACTGTATTAAGTCCTCACGATTGTTAAAATTAAATTTTTTTTACAAAGACACAATATGTGCCCCCATGTTTGTATGTGGCTCTGCAATAAAATGAACCAAGTACAAAGTTGGGTATTTTACCACATGAGATTATGTTATCGTTACTGAGCCAGTGTTCCGATAGGCATAGCACATCAGTGCTGGGAGTCTTTAAGCATTACTGTTAGTTTGTTAAGTTTGAACTGATTGAGGGACTGTACATTTTGGGAAAATATTTTAAAAGAGTTGTCAATTGCAGAGTCAGTGGGAAGGTCCAGAGTTGTCTGGTTATGAGTCCTTGTGGATAAAGGCCTTGTGAATAAAGGCCTGCCTAAGGCGGGTGGTGTGTTTGTGAGAACGGTTTTTGAGTTTGTTATGTTGGATTTATGTCGATTTTGGCGGATAGAAAATTTGGAGTACCGGGAATTGTTTTGTGATTGGTTTTGGACAGTCGGGGAAGGGTTGTTCTGAGAGCTACTATAGGCGTATTTTGGATGTTGCTGGTGTTTTTGGTGTTTTCCCCCACTTTGGTGCGATTCGCTGCTGGTTGAGTGTCCAGGACCTGGGTGGTTGGTGTGGTCTCGCTAATTGCCGGTATCACCTGGTACACGAACTGTGCATTGGGAGGCTCCGCGACGGGGCCTGCGGGTTCAACTGCAGCTGAAGTAATAGCGACGGCAGCTGGGTATGGCAGATTATCACTTGGAGGCTCCGCGTTCTTAGGCCCAGGGTCTTTATTGAGTCCGGGCTGAGGCTCATCAATAGTGGGGGCTTGAGAGTCCGACTCAGGAGGAGTCTCGCTCACGGCATTCTGTGCAGGCTCGAGGGTCGTGTCGGGCACTGGCTGGGACTCGGCGATTATGGAGGCTTTGGTTGGCTCGGCGGCAGTCTCGCAAGCCGCGTCCAGTGTAGGTCCGGGGTTCGAGACGGGCTCTGGTTGAGGTTCCGTGGTGAGGGGATGGGGAGTGTAGATATAGATTTGTATTCCCGAGTCGTGGAAAATATCTTCTATGATGGCCTTGACGAATGGCCAATACATATGATCTAGGCCACACCCAATGCGGGGCATGGCAAGTTTCTCTATGAAGTAGAACTCGCAGTAGCCTCGGAGGTTTCATAGAGTATCTCTCAGGGCGTGTGGTAGTGGCTTGTGACTCGAGAGCTGCTTGGTGATCGGGTATACAATAAGCCTGCCTTCCGCATGAAATGTTGCGAAGCTTCCGACCCCTCTGTTTTGTTGGATAAGGTGGCGCACACTACCAAATTTGCTTTTGAAACCTGCAGCAATCCTTTTGCTCATTGCGAAATCCGCTCCAACACAGTGGACGAGGGGAATTGGTGAGGGGGCGTCGAATAGATTGCCCTGCAGCTCGGTGATTGTTGGAGCTGGATTTGTTCGCTGGGCGAACAACATCGGGCGATTAACATCTTGGGGCGATTAACATCTTTCTGATGTTAATTAGCTGCTGTCAACATTATTAACAATATTATTTATCATCATTTATAGAAGAAAATTTAAACTTTCCACCACTGAAGCCAAGAAAATCAAAACGTTCGAAATTGCAGTAGGCCTACCAGCTTCTAAATACCAAGTATCCAGGCTGGCATCACGATTTTGAGTTCAGTTCACTTGCTACACAGCTGTTTACATGACAGGACTCAGTTCGGTCTTTCGGTCTTGTCAGCTTTTCTTGCGAGACCGAACCCAGTCGGTTCGGTGCAACGTTTACATGGAGTACTGAGTCTCAAAATTGGAGTCAATACCGTACTCAGTCCCCCATGTAAATGTAGTAAATATGTCAGGTCCTAGGGTTTTATGATCCATAGAATAATACATGGAAACATTAAATTAAACTGTTACGTAGCGTACCGTACTGTACTGTAGGCCTACAATGTTTTCTTAAAAGCTTCATACTGGCATAATAGTAATAAGCAATGCTTATTTACATTTTCAGGTTGTTCCTTTATATTCTGAAGTTGAATTTATCCCGCATTTTAGAGTGAGCCATCATTTAATGGTTGACCTTACCACCAAGTTTGCAAAATCAGAAATGTACCAAATTTTACTTTTTTCAGGTAAGAATTTTAAACTGGTAAATGTCATCGTCAGCCACGTGCATATTTCAATTAAAAACATGCCATTGCATTTCCACATTTGTATTGATGCCAGCCTATGTCTTTTGGATTTCAGCCAATTCGAAAACGACCATAAGTGCAGAAAAACACATGTTAACCTTTCTGTGGTTTGCGGGTCACCAAACTTCCTCATTCCGTGACGGTGCGGACAGGTTCGACTTGTCCTTGAGCTCACTCCATGTGATAATCACAAGAGTGTCAACATATGGCTGCTGAAGTCATCAGATGGCCTTCAGCTGAAGAAAAGCAAAGGGCTTCCCCAATGTTATAGGTACAACATTAAATTACATACATGGCAAATGTGAGGTAGATAATGACTGTGATAGTTTTTGCATCTATAAATTTGTGGTATATATCATGCACACACATTAAATAAGCCTACCACTATTATCTCTGGCCACCAGTAAGCCTAGCTGGCCTCATGTTCAAGATATTTAAAAATAACACTAGACAGGCAGAACACTTTTGCAATTTGTAAAAAATAAAATAAAAAACAGGCTTAAATCATGAAAGACTTCATCAACATCAAATTATATTGCTATTTTCTGCTTCTGGCAGTCAGTTTGGATATTGCAACCAAATTTTTTCATTTCTCACAAAGTATTTTTATCTATTAAATAAATCCAGTACAATCTTTATTATCACCCGCTCATCGTCTCGATTAGCCATCGTTGCATAAATATGAGACGTTAAGCCCCATTAATCAATCAATCATCTAAGAACCGGTATTTAATGTTTACATTTGTCTTAGGTTCAATTGACGGAACAAATGTGAAAATTGACCAGCCAAGTGAGAGGGCAGTTGATTATTTCAACAGGAAAGACTATTATTCAAGGCATATGCAGGGCATATGCGATGAAAATCTAAAATTCATTGATATCTTCTTGGGATTTCCAGGCTCGGTGCATGATGCACGAGTCTTCCGAAATTGTGCATTGTGGGGAACACTGGAAGAACTGTGTGAAGGTTTGTATAATGCCAAGTTCAAATGCACCATAGATCTGCAAAAGCAGGGTACCCACCGATATGTATTAATTTTGCTTGCTGAATAATAATGCAAACTTAAATTAAAAAATCATGATTATGTAGGCCTACAACTTTACTGGAATGTAATTTTATTTTTATTGATTTGAGCATCAACAATTTGTCTACACAATCAATTAACTTTCTCGATTTAAGTCAGTTATATTATTTTAAAAGCTCTCGATAAAAAATTTTAATAACAAAATGACTGTAACTGCATGATAAATAAATTGTTAAAACAATTACTTCACAGTTATGTGAAGGTTTTTCCTGTTATCTTATAGATCATGCATCATTTCAAATTTACTTGTAATAAGTAAAATTATCCTAAATGATTCCAATGAGAAAACATTACATAAATTAAATGTATGAGCAATGAGCATGTAAACATAAAATATAGATCATTCATTGGTCTTGTTGCAGGTGGCTATCTTCTAGGGGACAGCGCATATCCCCTAATGCTTGTTTTATTGACGCCCTATCGTGATAATGGTCACCTTACTGCAGCACAAAAATATTTTAATGTTAAGTTAAGTTCATGCAGAGTGTCAATTGAGCATGCGTTTGGGGTTTTGAAGCAAAGATTCAGGCAGTTGTATCACCTAAAGCTACGCGGAGATGTGCGAATATGCCATTTCATAAGGGCATGCTGTGTTCTACACAACTTTGCCAATATCGATGACCTTGACATTTTTGCTGGGGAACAGAATCCCGAAGATGTTTAACCTGATGTGCCAGAGTTCAATGAAATGCGTCACTTAGGAGTAAACCTAAGGGATGAGGTGTGCCGTCAACTGTACATGAGAAGATTTTAAATGAAAGCTAGGTCATGCAGTTCAGTGGGCATACTAGGCTTCTTTTTAAACCACATTTTCAAGAAAAATTATTAATCGCTTAGGGCTACCTGGAAGATGTCATGAAACAATGCGCTATTGAGAAATCTGGCTAGATTAGAGAAGACAAGTATGACAAGGAAACCAGAAGAATAATTTAGTACCAGATATATGATAATGGTTTTATTTCTTCCACAAGATTTATGACCAAATGATGGTGCCAAAACTTAAAATTAAAAAAAATATATAGGGGTGTGCATTTATATGGAATAAGAATAATATTTGCTAATGGATGTCAACTACTATTCGTCTACTGCATTTGTAATTCCATTATGAAATTTGGTAAAAAAAAATTGCTTTTTTGTTGATAATAGGCCTAATTTTGAACGTAGGTTCAATATTTAAAGCAAAAAAACGAAAACGTGACCCTTATGTTCAAATTCCTCTTCTTACCATTTTTGAGTCAACAATTAAAATTATATTCCGTATTCTAGAGCAAGAAATTTAAAACAATAACTAGTCGTATATTTTTTGGGAAGAAAAATATTCGAAACTCGTATTCGATATTCAAACTTTTGATCATAAACTACTCAATATCAGATTCGAACCTTAAAACCCCTAAAATTAAAACATACCTAATTTTTTTTATGAAAAAGGGCAAGTTTCGGGAATTTTCATTATAATGTTTGATTATAACAAAAATCATTTCTGTGGTATCGCTATATCCATAATAAGCTTAATTGTAAAATTGTGATATGAACAAAATGGCACCGATATTGATAATGAAAAAATAAAGTTATTCATGTTTACCATAGCCCTCACCCCAATCCCCTTTCCCCCCCACTGTCCCATTGAATATTTCTCCTCCCACTTGGCCCTGCCCTCCCTTGCTGGACTCCCGTATGACGACTCACGCGACGTACAATGGATCTGATTCGGATGTGGCTTAATTCTTCATTATCATCTTTCTCATCTTCATTATCACCCGCTCATCGTCTCGATTAGCCATCGTTGCATAAATATGAGACGTTAAGCCTCATTAATCAATCATTAATCAATCATTGATTCGAGGTACTGTTTTAGAAGTTGATTTTTTAGCTTGAGTTCTGCTATGATCTCACTCTTCTGTTTTATTTTCTGTTCCTGGATAGCTAGTTTTCTTGTATTTTTTTTTCCTCGATTTGTTTTCGAAGCTCCTGGAGTTCCTTCACAACACCCCGCCCACGGATTGACTCCATTGATGAGGAAAATCTCCTCCTTTTGGCTGCTGCTAATGGAGTTGGAGATGGTGTTGCAGAAGTGATGTAGCAGGAGATGGTGTAGCAGAAGATGGTGTAGCAGATCTATCCGAAATATCGTTTTCAGAGCTGTAGGAAACAAATACGTATACAACTATAGGCACCGTGCGTTGATACCCCTAGCGCTCGCAGTGGCCGATTCTAAATAATTATTTCCATCAGCCCAGAGTTCTCGGAAATAGTTTAAATATTTTTGTAAAATCTGGGCGTGTAAATTGCATTTTCACACGAACTAGGCCTAACTTTTAAACACGACAATTGCCGTCAACATTGACTATGAATAAAGTTATTGTGATTAGGGGTATTTTATTATTTATAATATTTTCTTTATTTGGATAGTAATATATTAAATCATTACCCGAAGGATAGTTATTAAAAACAATGTAAATATTATTAAACCTCTTTGCATGTAGATACATTACAAAACACGACTGATGTGCAAATTATCGCAGAGCTCGATGGAATAGGGCCACCTTTTTCGTGAAACTATCTATTTAGACGGAATACGGAATTACCTTTCCCAATATGATACTTTGGTGCATTAAAACTAGCTCCCAACTTTAAATCCGAATTTTATTATAATATAAGGAGGACGTGCAGACGTAATGAACAAATGGTAGAGCTGAGAAGAGCTGAATGTTATTCACAAGTATGGTTCCGGCGGCTTCCGCTTGTGCGCGCTGCCAGTCAGCTCACTAGCGCCATCAGTAGTAATTCTCGTTGCCCATAGGCTTAGCCATAGGCCTATGTAGTAGGTAGTTAAAAATTTAAAACAAAAATTAGTTTTTACTATTGGCACCATTCTCCCCAATGTACAGTTCTAAAATCGGTTCTTGAGAATATGTTAAATTTCCTAGTTCTGTTCTTTAAAAAAAAAAAGACAAATTTTCATGAGTTACCTATAAAGTAGCAATGCGCCCTCCCCCCCCCCCCCCCATGTGTGTGCAATTTATGGCACATGGTTATAGCCACTCTTAGGATTGCTGACTCTCTGGTGACAGGTCTAGGCCCAACATATGAACTACAAACAGAACAGGTAGGCCTATTATCAAGAACAAGAACTGATAAAAATATGTACTAAAATGCATCTCCTTCTCAATAGTCAATTACAATTTCTAAATAATATATCCAAAAATAAAGTTGAATTTAATAGTGGTTAAACCTAGTGTGTGTTCTAGATCATCTACATCTTAAATCTACATCTACATGCTCCTAAAGTGTGAGATAGTCAAACTTTTGTATTGCCAACCCTGATATACAAACAAAATAAATAATCATTGCTGGCATCTAGTGTATCAACCTACTCATTGCCATCACCGCGTGCTATGTCAGCTGTTCGAAAAACAGTTTCTGATTGGTTACAGCTTCGGCTGCTCAGTCGCTTTGCGATGTCTTCCGTAATGGATCCCTCCCATTCCGGACCTGGTTATAAAATCGCTTTATTTCTAATTTTCCTTTGGGTCTGGAATGGGAACCTTAAATTTCACGATTCGGACCCGGGCCGATTTCATTCCGGGATAATTATAGAATTGGGGTCCTGGTCCTAAGTGTACTGTACCATATGTTCTATTATAAATCCATGGTAGGAAATAGATGTCGGGTCTTGCGTCGCGGTGTCCGGGTATTCTTGGTAGTCGAAGCTAGAGGGCTGTAGTCGGGGGTACTTCTTCTCGGCGTAGTCTAATGTAGGCGGCGGGGTATGAGGGGCGACTTCGTTGACTGTATTTGAGACGTCATATGGTAGTGGACAACGATTAGAGTCGTATAGTCGCGTCGCGTTAACTTGCAAGGAGTTGTCGTCACGGATTATGTAATGGTGAAGTGACGCGTGTGACAACTACCAACCTAAATCTAGTTGCATCCCGTTCTCTTGCCTCGGGTATTGTAGTTACAATATCGTCCGCATGTTGTCAGACGTGGTGGGGTCGCATTCCATTCACGGTTGGTGCAGTCAATACAGTGGAAAATAACAATGCAGCTATCGGGCAATCTGGAGTTGAATACCGTTGAATAGACCGTGTGGACCGACCGTCTCTTCTAAGAATTTTAGGGGACACCTCGCTTCTTACGGCGTGGCCAGTATACGCGCGTAGCTGTGGGTCTCGCTGAGGTCGGAACTAGAGATGGGAATTTTGGCCCGAACGGCCCGAAAGCCCGGGCCGGGCCGTGTTTCTTAAGTTAGCTTCGGGCTTCGGGCCGGTATCGGGCCGAAGCATTGAAAGTTCTGGCCGGGCCGGGCCAGGCTTTCGGGCTTTCAGGCCGAGTCTGGCTTTCGGGCCGGTTCGGGCTTTCGGGCCGAGTCGGGCTTTCGAGCCGAGTCGGGCTTTCGGGCCGGGTCGGGCTTCTGGCTTCCCTGGCCAGCATTTGGGGGCTGGATATCAATATTTAATAATGTTTTTTATAATAAAAAAAATCTATAAACTTGAATATAGAGCTGCTTACAGTTTATTATCTAAGCAGCGGTAAGCAGTTTGTTTTTTGGAGTTCTCCACAGGCCACAGTCCACCCACCCACACACAACATTCTCCTATTCCCTACCCCTATAGCCAACACTGGCGATCGACTAAATCGATACGTTTTGTGTCGGCGGCGGCTTTACTATAAGGCCGGGCCGCGCTTTCAGGCCAGGCCGCGGATTCGGGCCGGGCCGGGCTAGGCTTTCGGGCCGGGTCGGGCTTTTGGGCCGAGTCGGGCTTTCGTGCCGGGTTGGGCTTCTGGCTTCCCTGGTCTGGACCCCTATTCTATAACTCTCCCGGAACAGATTAGTGCCGAATCCGATTAGCAATCACCTTATACACCTTATCGTGGTGGGCAGGTTTGCGTGCTTTGTTGATCCTGAGAGCTATGCCGGTGGAAGCGTATGCTTCTGGTAGGGCCACCCAAGCCGGACTGGTCGAGGAGGAGAAGTCAGACGAAGTGCAGTCCACACCCCAATCCCCTTTCCCCCCCACTGTCCCATTGAATATTTCTCCTCCCACTTGGCCCTGCCCTCCCTTGCTGGACTCCCGTATGACGACTCACGCGACGTACAATGGATCTGATTCGGATGTGGCTTTATTCTTCATTATCATCTTTCTCATCTTCATTATCACCCGCTCATCGTCTCGATTAGCCATCTTTGCATAAATTTGAGACGTTAAGCCCCATTAACCAACCGTTTAGCAACCGAATCCGATTCCGTTTCGGTCGTTTGCTACATGGACAACGAACAGCGATTTTATAACTAGTACCGAAATTGATCTACTTCCGTTTCGGCTGACATCCGAATCGACTGAGCCAACGAGGCGGTAGACCAATCAAAAGACATAGGTTGGAATTCATAGTCGGCCCCTACACCTAGGGGCGCCCATTGTTACCAAGGTAACAGTTGTTTCCATGTTATTTCCCATAAACAAAACAAATCCATAGCAACAATGGGTGCCCCTAGGTGTAGGGGCCGACTATGAATTCCAACCATAGGGGAGACTGGCCTAAAATGACATAGCTAAGGAGTAAATTCTGTAACATTGATAAGGTTTACACAACATGCAAATACAATTTTTTTAAATTTAGTTTTACCATTTATTTATTGAAATAAAAATACAAATGGTTGATCTTATTGACAATTATTTTTTAAAAGTCAAATTTGAAAAACCCAACAAAAAGTCATTTTGCCCTGATGCTTGGGTAATATGACATAGGCATTTTTAACTGCCAGGGCAAAATGAAACATATCATAGTTATGTTATAAAATAATAGTTAGGAATACAAAAATGAACAATGGCAACATGGCCAACAGTATGCCTAGGCTTCAAAGTATTTTTATGGAAGCTTGGTTTACAAAAAATAGTGTAGTAATTACAATTTTAAATTATGCATAATGTCGAAGTAGGAACTTAACCGTATTGGAACTACAACTTGCGACTATTACTGGCACAATTCACATGTTTTTAACATTTTTGCTGATTTAGGAAGTCCCGCACATTCTGCATGACACCACTTATGACAAGATTGGCATTTTAGCCAACTTTCTCCTGGCTTTGAGCGACTAAATAAATCACAACAATATAAGCACCGGGCATCATCGATTTCTGTTTGTTGATCTTGATTATTAGCGCTTTCACTTGTGCTTACATTCAAAACACGTCGTATTTTTGACTTTTTTCGTGGCTTTGTTGTAGGGTTAGGCCTGTTATGTGCTATATCTTTGAACTGACGTATAACCGGACTTGTTGTTAAAACCACACAGCCATCACCAACACCTTTCACACGTCGTCTCCTTTTTTGCGCAGTAGAACTAATGTCAGTCACTCTTGGGATTGGAGACAACTCTTTTATCAAGTCTTCTGGTGTTATATCATCTTCCATTTCGATAATTATGTCGTGGGCAAGTGCTTCATGAAGTGAGATATCTGTTAGGCCTACTTCCGGGTCTGGTGTCGCAGAAGTTCCGGCAATTGGAATTGTCTCCTGTCCATTAGAGTTTTCATTCCTTTGAAGATTTTCATCAGTTAAATTTTCATCAGCTAAATCTGTTGCTTCGCTTGGTTTGAACAGATCATCTGGGAAAATGTTTGGATTAAGGGGTGAAATTCCACAAGCCTTAAATCCACTTAGAGCATTCTCAACAGTGGCAGCTTTAATATAGGCGGCAGAGAAAAGTTTACTGATCTGGTACAGACCAATTGTTCTTCCTGGATTGCTCTTGAGCCAGGTGGTGCACTCAGAATTATAATAAGTGTCCAACGGACCAAAGAAAGAGACGTCTAGTGGTTGCAGACGATGCGTACAATGAGGTGGAAAGCACAGGATAATGACACCGTTCTCTTTGGCATATTCTAATGCTTCAAAGTTCTTATGACTTCCATGCCCATCTAACAACAGAAGAACTTTATCTTCAATTGTAGGCTTGACGAACTGAACGAAGTGCTTTATCCACTTCAAGAAAAGCTCTCCAGTCATGTAGCCTGTATCGTAACACAACTTTAGTGTTCCAGGTAAAGCATCATTAAACAGTTCGGGGTTAAATCTTTTTCGCGGAAAAACTAATGTCGGTGGGACATAGTTTCCAAAGGCACTTACACATGCAACAGCTGTTACATGCAGACCTCGCTCAGCACTAGTGAGTGAACCTACTTGCTTTTTGCCCTTAGCAGCAAATACTTTCGGGGTCTTCTGAACAGATGAGATGGCCGATTCATCCATATTGTAGATTCTTAATCTATCAATTTTATTGTTATCCAGAACATCACTGAGCAATTGAAAAAAGTTTGAAACTTGAGGCTTATTAAAGGCCTGAGCTCTTGCAGCTGATGTTGCTTCAGGTGACCGTAAGGATAGTTCAGGATGCCTCTTCCTAAAACCTATCAACCAGTCCCACCCAGCTTTTTTCTTCTCTTTATTAAACTTGTGTTCACAACCACCACGCTCAGCAAGGTGAAAAGCAAGTTTCCTTACATCATCTGCTGTCAGCCCGAACAGTCTGGACTCCATGTCTAATAAATGTTTAACCAATTCCGCTTCAAATTCCACTGGAAGTGACATCGAGAAACTGCCAAGTCCTTTAGTTGTTCCAAGTACCTAAAAATAAAATGAATAGTAAACAATGTAAATAAGCGGTCTATGTTTTTCGATAGGCCTATAGGATCATATAGGATAAGGCATAGGGGCCTGCGTTTTAGTAAGAACTTACTTTTTTGTTTTTATTTAATGCTCTTCTTCTCAGCGTGGCTTGTGGGACATTGAAAGTAGTAGCTGCTTTGAGCCATCCCATTTCCTTTTTATTTACGGCATCAATCGCGTTTTGCATTGCTCTCTCATCCCAGTTTTGCCTTTGTGTCTTCCGCAGATAATTTGACACCATCCTTTAACAATGGAAAACACTTTTATATTCACGCAATGTTTTGTCCAAGCACGTGTATACTAATCCGGGCAAAATGACACATGTGTCATTTTGCCCTAAGTTGTTGTGTGTCATTATGCCCTAATTCACATCCTCACATAACATTACTAATTTAGAGGTTAGGACTCGTACCCGGCGTGGTGTTGTTTTGTACATTTCACAGGGTAGGATCGTATGTCAAGAAGTGTTAACGCTATTTCCATATTACGTAGACTTAAAAGACACTATATTGATCAATGTAAGAGGCGAATATCGTACCGAAAACTTACCTTAATGTGATTAAGCTGCAGAAGATTCACGTTCGTGCACTGGTGACAGCCATCATTCTAAGGGCCGGTTTTTCAATCAGTTTTGTAACCAGTGATTAGATCAACCAGAGCTATTACCAACTTGAGAATGCTGTGATACTGTTAGTAACCAATTATCAAACGTCTCCTAATTACTCTTATCAAATTGATAGAATTCTTATTCCAGCGACTTTAAATTCGTATGCAAACCAGATTGTATAAAAGTTCAAATCAGCAATATCATACTATTTATATACAAACTAATAAATAGCTATAATTTATATTGGTCAACATGTGTATTATGATGCAATAGTGTTTTGTTCAGGTAAAAAAACACACCTTTCAACAGTGATTTGAAAGAATTTGGTACAGACAGATCATTGTTGTCTAAACACTGGATGGAGCATCAATTTACCAAAGGCTGGTTAGGTACTTCCACGGCCTCTTTTAGGTTGCATAATTTAATATCTTTGTGAGCTTGACAAATGACTTCACTCATTTCAAGCAATAATAGCCAACCAGACAAACATATACATACACTATTTTATTTCCTATTTATCAAACATGCAGGCTTATGAATTCAATAAATTAATACTGACCTGTGCTTTTTAAAAATTGTTATCATATAGGCCTACAAAATTAATTTGATCTAAAAAAAAAACCATTTTTAATATGTTTGGGTTGCATCTACATTTTACATTGACAATGTTGGTAAAAGCCTGGGTTACCCTAACCACTGGTTACAAAACTGATTGAAAAACCGGCCCTAAGAACAGTAGTACCAACCTCTAGTTTTAGTAAAAAAATAAATCCCCTACGATAAGGTATCAGAAACCACTAAACTAGCAATGTGTCATATTACCCTAGTATGTCATTTTAGGCCAGTCTCCCCTACACTCGAACGAAATCAAGGTCTACTGGGTTTACTCCTAGCGGAGTAATTGCGAAGCAATTACAAGCGATCTAGTGGACCTTGGAACGAAATACATAAACAAACAAAAAATAGAGCTGTCACTTTAAAATACGTATTAAAAACTGGCTCCGATTAAGAATGTTAAGATGAGCGAGGAGCAAAAACAGTATTTACTGCAGTATATGAACAATCACAGATTATTTATATGAGCAACAACAACCCCATTGCCTGTGATTCTAGAATATACCTAGGTCTAGATCTAAAAGGTAAACATGATGCATGTGTTTAGAGTAGGCTTATGCCTAGGCCTAGCAAAAGCTGTGTAAGGGCTTGGCCTACTCATAGAGAAATGGCCTACCTAGCCTAGCCCTAGATTAGCCTACATGCCTAGGCCTATTGGGAACGCGATGTGCTTTTAGAGTAGTTCTATACTGACAGTTGTGACACTTGCTTAACATAACCTCACTCTCGTCATAACAACATTGTCAACTTACCGGTAGGATGAAATCGTTCGTTGACATTTCAAAATCTTATTCTTATGCTTGCAAGTGGTATTTGACCTCGCACCGTGAAGTTTTTCATGTTATTGGCACTTAAAATTTATTTTTAAACTTGGTTAAATTATGTACGTATATGATTTCGGCGTATAAAAGGCTACTGAATAGGCTACTAGCAACACCAAAAGACAACAATGAAACAAATGAATTGAATCGATGGACATACAATAAGCTGTCAAAAAATAATTTCTTCTAATTTTGGAAAACAAAACAAAAAACAAACAAATACACATACAAAACTTTCACTTAGTCGTTGTCTATCATTAAAAGTTTTAAATGGCGAGCAGTTACTATTGCTACACTTGTTTTTATTTCTATGGTTGCCATTTTATTATTTTGACAGCTGATTGCTTGTCCATCAGTTCAATTCATTTGTTCCATTGTTGTCTTTCGGTGTTGCTAGTGCCCTATTGGATTCGGTACCTCCGAATCCGTTCCGACGTAGACCGTGGTACGCTCTAGCGGCGAAAAGTGCTCTTTTGAGTGTGTAACTCCGAGGCTCCCGCGCATCAAGATGGCTAGTTTACAGATAAATAAAACTATGTGTTGTGTCGTAGGATGCTCGTATTCGCCAGCAAGAAATGAAAGAGTATCCATGTATACATTTTCAAATGAAAAACAGCAAAAGAACAGTAGACAACAGTGGATTTAACCTGTTAAAAGAATCATACTTGACTCACTGCATCAACACTTTGTTTACATTTTCTGGTCACGTCATTGCAGTGGCTGGAGCCTAGTCCTAACCAATACACTTTTTGTAAATAATTAGTAGACAAATGCACTTTGAAGTAAACAATGCAAAAATACATATTGCTACAGAATTAAGCCCTATTCCCGATATTGGTTTACTTTTTTTAGGCCTACACCATGAACATTCATAACAGCTGTCAGAATTCCTATTTCATCTAGGCCAAATCTAGGCGTAGGCCTAGGCTAGCAAACAGTTTGTTGGCGGGAAGAAGATTTACGCAGGCCTACATGATAGTCCATCATACCTTCCAGTTCCCAAACTATCAATATTGCCAAGGTGTTGTTGCTTTCTCATAGGCTCGTGTAACATGTATGTACTGCCATGAAGCATGGACCTAGTGTAGGGTATGGTGAGTCAAGATTTGGTTGAGAAAGCCTGGGTCGTCACCCAATAGAAAAATGTTCTTAGAAAGATGGAGAAGTTTTTCTGTTGGCCTACTATCCTGTATTTTGTATTAAGAATTACAGGTTTGGTTACTTTTGGTGTTCAAGTGTCCTAATTTTACTTAGCAAAGTGTAGGCCTACACATCAAAGGTCTAGGCCTACCCGTCATACATTATAAAAATGGTTACATCTACATTGATCTGACAGGTGACTTTGCGACTGTCTACGTCTTTGGATTTGAAGTAGGCCTAGGCTAGAAGCTTTATTACATTTATTTGATACACGGAAATATAAGCCTAAACCCTACAGTGACTATTACCCGCGTAGTTTTTAAAGTCGATCGATGATAACTGCACATGTAATATAAATCATTCAAATTGTATGTACTGCAAGTTGAGATTAAGCTTGTGAATATTGTAGAAAAAGATATGCACCTACCGCTATTAGTTTTTTATTTATTGAGTGTTGAAATGCGTTGGAATTCCCTATGTTATACATTGTAACTGAACAAAAACCTACACTTTCAATCGTATAACTTTGCGTAGCACCTTCAAAAAGTAATATATTGTAACAAATTTTTGTCTTAAATGTAGATAACTTCATGACTAACATGAATACGTTTGAAAAAGATGATCGAACGCGATCCGTTTTCGAGATATTTGCGTTGGTGTGTCAATTTTACGTCAAATCTACTCAAATTAGAAACTATAAATATACTTTATTAATAAAAAAAAATATATAATTTCAAGAAGTTCAGTATTAAATGGTACTCACATGTAATAATTCTTGAAATTCATAATTTAGAATAAAAAAAAGTATTTTTTCATGTCCATTTAATTTGAAAAGTTTAGTTGTTGTATTGAATGCGTAGTTCACTTCATCGATCGACTTTAAGCGAGCGAAGCGAGCGTTTCCACTTGACTCTTATGGCACTTCGTTCTGTTTTTTTTTTTGTTTTTTTGTTTTTTTTGTTTTTTGTTTTTTTGTTTTTATGTCTGTCGATAGCGGTCGAACGGAAAGTCCGATCAACTTGAAATTTGGACCATCCACAAGCCTCGATGTGGATTGAAGGTGTATAGTTTTGAGACAAAATCGTTCGAAAAGTTACAAAGTTACACCATAGTTACTGCAAAATATTTTTCTGAAACAAAATGGCGGCAAAATGTGAGATAGCCAGATTTTTCTACAGATTTTTCCGGTCACGAATATGTTAATGTAATGGCGATCTGATAAATATTGGCAAAGTTACACGAAAGTTACTCGAAAATATTTTTCTAAAACGCAGTAACGGCAAAATGAGAGGTGGCTATGTTATAGTAAATTTTTGTCCGGTTACGAATATACTAACGTTAACGCGTTCCGATACGTATAAGAGGCAGAAATTACATTTCTATTGCTGTCAATAACTGTTAGTAACGGTGGCGGACCGCGGCGAGAACGTGACAGCGAAAATTCTTAGCAACGCACATTGCACTGCATCCAACAATGTCGGGAAGTATAATAGCTATGGAAATTAGAAACATTTTTGCAATGCGCATTCTTGAATTGTTGTTAATTGTTGTTTGTATTAGCATTGAAGTCTTTTCGCCAGAAAGTTCGTAGATATTGACGCGCTCGCTTATCAACGCGTCAAACAGAGCGTTTTCCTAGTGTAAATGAACGGTGCGAGTTTTGAACACTTTTTGCTGCCAGACAAAACTCGCCCTCTTACCTCGCATTGTCTGTCTTTAAATCTATAGTCTGCAAAATCTATTAGGCCTACATGATATCTCTCGTAAAGTAACTTTCCACGGCTTAAACGGATACAAGATAATGTTAATATTTAAAAATACACAACTGCTGACAGCTCTGGATTACATGCATTTAGATAGGCGAAGTTTTCGCGCGTTTTCGAATTACACACTCGTTAAGACGCGACTTTGCCGGTAGGAGAAAAACAGTGGCGCTGCCATCGGCTATGTCGGAAGCCTATCGACCGAAATTGTTGCAATTTCCGACCGAATCCGTTTTGGGAGGGTTATAGAATACGGGTCCAGCATTTTGGGGCTGGATATCAATATTTAATAATGTTTTTATAATTAAAACAAAATAATTCTATAAAATTGAATATAGAGCCGCTACAGTTTAGTTATCTAAACAGCGGTAAGCAGTTTGTTTTTTGGAGTTCTCCACAGGCCACAGTCCACCCACCCGCACACAACATGCTCCTACTACCCCTATAGCCAACACTGTGGCGGCTTTACTATAAGGCCAGGCCGCGCTTTCGGGCCGGGCCGGGTTTTCTGGCTTTCGGGCTGGGCTTTCGGGCTTTCGGGCCGACTTTCTTGCCGGGCCGGGCTTTCGGGCCGACTTTCGGGCCGGGCCGGGCCGGAATCATTATCTTTCGGGCCGGGTTCGGGCCAGGCGGCAGTAGGTTTTTACCTTGTCGGGCCGGACTCGGGCCGGACAGTTTCGGGCCGGGCAGGCCGTACTTTTCCCACAAATTCGCATCTCTAGTCGGAACCGTGACTTGTTGTGTCGTACTCGATGTAGAGGATCGGGACTAGCGTGATGCTGCCCCCTTCTGGATGCTCCTCGTCGGTGCTGAAAACGTACAAGACGACTCCGGTGACGAGAACGTGCCCCAGAAGTCGATGGTAGATTAGCAAGTCCCAGTGATATTTGGCACTCAATATTTTTCTGTATTTAACGACATCTCAATTTCACCAAAAATGGAGTTAGTGTAGTGACTTTTTGTTGCATGCCCACGATATGCTTCTATATTTAATAGTCTGTCAAGCGAGTGGCGAGAAATGATTGTCAGCGAGTGGTATTATATTGTATATAGTTTGCAATCCGTCGAAGTTGTAGTTTATTTATTTTTATTTCAATGGCATAGAAATCGTTCGGAATATCTCAACGAGCAAAGTTCTTCTTGCGTGATATTCTGAAAAAATAATAACAAAAAAAAACACACATTCAATGTACATGTCAAAGAAATATAAATTATAAATACAACAATAACCTAAAATATAATTTAAATATGTATATATAATATATATACATACATATATACATACATACATATATATAAAACATACATTGCGAGGTGCGTTCCGGCACTTATTTCTTTAGCCAGTGCACCCAGCCTAATCTAAATGAACGGAACGTGGCCTTTTACGTCTTTGAAAGGTGTAACTAAAGTAAACGTGAATGTTGGTGTCAGAAATAATGAGCTAAAACACGAAATATAGGTAAATGAAGGTTCTTGCCTACAGTGCCTACAGGTCATTTCTCATTCATGTCATCTAGTAGGTACACTACAAGTTGACGTGAAATCCTACCACTAATTAAATAACACTTATACATTATGCCTTATGTTAATTGGGGAGGGGGGGGGGGGGGGGGGCGCCAATGTTGAAAGCTGATCGTTGTTTTTAACATTCGTCTGCTACATATTTTTCACAGATTGAACCGGGGAGAAAGTTGCATCGACATTTATGTTTTACTATAAAATAAATTGACAATGAATTTTGGGATTACCCCTGCACCCCCCCCCCCCTTCCCCCCCACCCCCCGGCATAAAATTACAAACTCACTTGACCACCATTTGCGTACTGTTCTCCAAACGTGTCATTTTTAGATCAATCTCAGCGCTCGTACATTTGAATGATACCCCACCAACCGGCGGCCAATGACCTCCGAACTAAAGGGCTGCTGTCATACATTGCTGTTCAGTTTCAATCAGCCCCCTGACGTCCGATGATAGTTGAAAATTCTCGCGGATAAAACACGATATCAAGTCGATATATCTGTTATATTATGTTATTCATTTTTAATTAATGAATCTTTATGAGACCATATTCAGTACGTATATGAATGGTTTTTGTCATGATGGTTTCAAAATTATAGACACATCATTTAACTTGTTATAAGAATTCACTGATGCCTGTAGTACACACGGGGGTACAGTAGTGTGTACACTAGTGGGCCATGTTGTAATAAACAAGGCCGTGCCTCGGTACCGAGCTCGGTCCGTGATGGCTAGCCCGGGTTGAAGTATGCTTGCTAAACGGGTTCCGAACTCGGTGCGTACTGAAGTCAGTCCGAACCCAGTCCGCTTGATAAACGAAGTGTTAGATAGAGCAAATCACGGCTCTCTAGATCTTCAATGACAACAATGCACAACAGTGAAAAATGCACCCTAACATAACTATTCCATGTATTTGCTATGAAGGACCCTTATAACATAGAGCTAATCACGGCCGTCTAGATCAATTCTGAATTCTTACATCTGGTGAACGAGAATATGAACAAGCTCGTCTGTATCAAGGTCTACTGGATTTACTCCTAGCGGAGTAATTGCGAAGCGCAAAGCGCGCGCTGCGCGCGCGCTACAAGCGATCTAGTGGACCTTGGTCTGTATCACACCCGTTACGGCGACCTAAGTTTCTTATCAACTAGATTTCAAAACTAATTTCGATGGCCAAAGTGACAAGTGAAGACGATGAATCACTTCACAGCCAGACGCACATCCGACAGTCTAATTATAGATTACTCTAAGTTTATAATATACATGATGTAAACAAGAGCACCGGCAGAATAATGGGGCACAAGTATACGTCAGCACACTATTCTCTAAACTGATTCTATATCGTTGAGTGTCAAGACCAAATGTAATGGTTTTCAGTTCCTGCTTTTGTACATTGTTTCGCGGTGCACACTAATTAGCCACATTTCGACTGGGAAAGAATCCTCCATGCTTTTTGACACCGGAATCTGAATTAACGTTCTACCTACAGAATATGTCACACACACACAAACATTTTTGACGATTACAGTCAGACGCATAAAGGTCATTGTTGTCTTCTCGCAAAAGTTTTATATCACAATTGAAATGAAAATGATTGTCTCAGTTTATTTTAAACAAAGTTGTCTCTTGGACACCTATCATAGTTGCACAATGTCTTTGTAAACTGTAGAATTTGTAAACCCAGCTGTTCAGTATACCTTGTTCACAAAATGATACTAAAAGAGTGTATATTTGTAGTACAGGTTGGCATGGTATGAGAGAAATGTATGTATCGGATGGTGACTGCGGTGAGTGGTGAAGCGGAGCGCACAATACGCAACGTATGAAGAAACCCTTGTCTTTAAACAGCAATCTGTAATGGTATTAACATTACAGGTATCCAGAGGCAGCAGTTCTAATCCCGTATCAACGTATACGGACAAAACTAACCAGGCACAGGAACACTACAAGGCCCATTGTACCTGGCAACCTGGAAATGTATGGCGACATGTTATTGTCTGAAGCGTGGAGAGGAAGATATGGCATGACAATCGGTGTACAACCAGAGCCATTTATTAGAACGGTGATACGTGGGGATGCTAACACGGTTGGCACTTCAATAGTGTTCGCTTCTGACAGCTTATGTCAACTGATTATGAGTGCTGATAGAGAGTGTGCCCTGGACGGAACCTTCAAAGTCGTCCCGAGACGTCCAAGGGCAAAACAGCTATTTACCGTTCATGTAATGTATATGAACAAGGAAAGTTTCCAAGACCAAAATCAATGCTCTTTCAAATTTTATTCGCTATCTAAACCAACCCTTATGTTATATTTTCAAAAGTATACACATTTCTTAGCGCACCGAATTGTCAGATGGAATGTGCACCGTACCGTAAAGATGTAGCCTAGTAGCCGGGTTCGATTCCGAATCGGGGAACAGTTTTTAACAATTCCTCTCACTTCACAAAAGTAATATGATGAAAACACGAATCAAAACCCAGGGCACTAGTAAATATACTGAAAGTCGAAGGTTAATAACGTAATTGCTAGTATTGCAGAGGTAGCCTAGCTATTACTGTGAGTCCACAATCTTTAATATATTATAATTATGCAAAGGAACCTTCTTCAGGTGATAAAGTTACAAGTTTAAAGTGTGTCTAAGTGCGAAAATCCAAAGGCTATTTCATGTGTCACTACCAGCATTCGCCTTTTGTGACTGAAGACGCGCTTGGACAACACCATCTATCAGCTTTGCCGGTGGCTGACATATAACGGTGTCTTTCAGAAATAGAATGAGTTATTTCTTAGTTATTACTTATTAATACATATTTCTTATAATAATAATAGTAATAATAATAATCATAATAATAATAATAATAATAATAATAATAATAATAATAATAATAATAATAATAATAATAATAATAATAATAATAATAATAATAATAAAAGTATTAATGATACTAATAATTATTATTATTATAAAAATAATAGTAATAATAATAATAATAATAATAAATATTATTTTTTTTTTTTTTATTGAGTGTTATATTGACACAAAAGTATACATAGGACATGTATTGTTATCCCACTAAGCCCTAAGGCTTGACTGTGGGGTTCTCCCCAAAAGAAACAAAATACACAAAAACCACAAATAATTTCATATTAACATAATTAATTTAAAAATAAAAAAAATATTAAAATAATTGTGAAGAAAATGAAGATTTACAAACATTAACATACACATTATAAGCTACCAAAGCAAAGAAAACACAACCGAGACTAAACTTAACTGTGTCATTAATTATTTTTATTTATATAGAAATCTTTAACTTCTCTTTTAAGTTGACTAAGTGAGGGAAGCGCGGTTATATACTGAGGCAAATCATTAAAAATACTAGAAATTATTACTTTGAGAGTCCTCAAGAATAATATTAATAATAATAATAATAATAATAATAATAATAATAATAATAATAATAATAAATATATCACATTTCAAAGGGAAAAAGCTGTAATCAACCAACAATTTTCACGGCATTGAGATCTACGAGTGATTTACTACAAGAAGACATAAAGGGAAGTACCAGTATCCATTACTTTGTATATAAATAGAAGTTTAATTTTGTAGGCTTACATTTTAGTCCAGGGCCTTGCTTGAGAAACATAGGAACAGTTGAATTTAGTGTTGATTTTGACAGATTGAAGCTAGATCTGGACACGTCAAGGTCTTGTACTTATAATTTGATTCGATAATATTGTAACTAGATATATGTTTTACGGTTGTATGTAAGCACTTTTTATTTGTTTCCAGAATTAAGAAGATTTCGTCTTCAAAATCTGTGAAATTTGAAACTGTCATTCAACTCCAACTCAGCGCCTTGTAATTGCGTGTGTTATTTATTGACGGGGCACGGCCAAGTTGCGAGTGTAAAGAAAAGTGTGACATTAAGTGCTTTGATTTCTTTGAAAAACAATATTAACTTTCTGTGACAAAGAACTTAGTTTGACAGGACAATGAACTTTGACATTTAGTAAATAAACAAACAGATTATGGATGCTTCTGATGTATTATCGCAACAGACCACCAAATCTGGAAGAGTGAGGCAGCGTATCAAATGGACAGATAATATGAACATTTGTGTGATGCGCAACTACTATAGAATTACGTTATTAGAAACTAGATTAGTTGGATA
The DNA here is from genome assembly GCA_945910005.1 of Isoperla grammatica. Lineage (NCBI taxonomy): Eukaryota > Metazoa > Arthropoda > Insecta > Plecoptera > Perlodidae > Isoperla > Isoperla grammatica. Next base: position 76,182 of record CAMDTW010000316.1, on the reverse strand, counting down.
TCGACAAGAACTGCACCGAGCGTTTACACGTGAATACCCATTAGTAGATGTAACCGAACAAAGAGTAGCAGACCAAAGGAGAATAATTGTAAGTAATGGTATGCTACCATTTAATCTATTGAACGTAATAAGACATGAAGTAGAGGAAGAACTACAAATAGATCAAGAAAATGAAGAGGATTTGGCGAACGAGGAGCACATCATGGAAGCATCAAGAAACGGTGACCATCTACGACAAGAATTAATCGAACAAGTAGATCTACCAGAAGGCCAGAACACACAAGAGGTACATCACCAACATCCACCTATTAATAACATTGAACAAGAAGAGAATACAAGAGGAAACACACAAGAAATAGACGAGTTAAAGAACATATTACATTTAGCTTTTGAAAATGCTTTGTCAGAATTTGCACATATAGAACCGAACAAGAGACCTAGAATTCCTAAACCTAAACAGTCTAAGCAAATGGACATAGTAATGCACGTAATGAACGCACATATATTGTTAGATTACGCGAAGAAAGAATTGTCGTTTGAGGAAGTGCATGCAGCAATATATTGTGGAGCCGTAGCAGTGGTCAGACAATTAGGATTAAAAATGAAGTTGGTACATTCTCAGAACATAAAAACAAATAAGACTCCAAAATGGGAACGAAGATTAGTCAAACGCATCAACGAGTTAAGGAGAGATATTGGGAGATTAGAACAATTCAGGATGGGTAATAGATCTAAAAAGATATTACACTATTGCCAACACATATTTGAAAGGTTTAAAATCCATACTATACATGAAACACCGAACGAGGCTACAAACGAATATTTGGATACTCTAAAGCAAAAAGTAAGTGCATTAGCCAAAAGACTACGAAGATATAAAGAGTGTAGTGATAGAAAGGAACAAAACGAAATGTTTAAAGAAAAAGAAAAAGAATTCTATCAGCAAATTAACAATAAAGAAGAAATAGTAGGCAATGGTATACCATCGAAGACAGAGATTGAACAGTTTTGGGGTGGGATATGGAGTAACCCATTAATGCACAATCACAATGCAACATGGATTCAAGATGAAATCGAGGCAATGAGTGATATCGAAGAAATGACATTTGATGGCATCAGTGTAAATGATATAAAATCAACGATACGAAATACTCATAATTGGAAAGCACCCGGTAACGATAACATTCAAAATTTTTGGTACAAGAAGTTTTCAAACATGCACACCCAGATTGCTAAATGTCTTAATGAATTTATATTAGGAGACAAGGATTTACCAGATTTCTTTACTGAAGGAATAACATTTCTTAAACCAAAAGATAATGACACCAAAAATCCAAGTAAATATAGACCAATTACATGCTTACCTACTATTTACAAAATCTTGACATCGTGCATAACAAATAAAATATATAGTCACTGCGAAGAACACAATATATTAGCTGAAGAACAAAAGGGATGTCGTAAATTGTCGCAAGGGTGTAAGGAACAATTAATTATCGATTCTGTTGTAATGAACCAAGCTTTCAACAAGAAGAGAAACATTCACGTTAGCTATATTGATTACAAGAAAGCGTATGATTCGTCACCACATTCGTGGCTAATACAGATACTGGAAATTTATAAAGTAAACCCATTGATAGTAAACTTTTTGCGGACAGCGATGACGAGTTGGAAAACAACATTAAAGTTAAACGTAGGCAAAGAGCAGATATGTACTGACCCAGTTAACATCCGACGAGGTATTTTTCAAGGTGACTCGTTTAGTGCGTTATGGTTTTGTCTTTCATTAAATCCATTATCTCATATACTAAACAAATCTACACATGGTTTCAAGATAAAGGACGGTAATACGGTTTGCCACACACTTTCACATCTATTCTACATGGACGATCTCAAGCTATATGCTTTAAATGCGACACACATGACGAATCTTCTTAACTCAACGTTAGAATTCAGTAGAGATATATGTATGGATTTTGGAATTGATAAATGTAAGTCACTTCATGTCATCAAAGGAAAGATTACGAAATTAGAAGAGTTTGAAATTGACGAAGACAACCGGATTGGAGTAATGGACGAAGAAGACGTATACAAATATCTAGGATTTGCGCAGGCTAAACGAATTGATCATAAACTGATGAAAAGTAAACTAATTTCTGCATACAAGAAACGAATAGGATCCATTTTAAAAACACAATTGAATGGTAAAAACAAGATCAAAGCAATTAACACTTATGCTATACCGGTACTAACATATTCATTTGGAATTATTAACTGGACACAGACAGAACTTCATGCCCTAGAAATTCTCACCCGCACAACATTCACCAAATACAGAAGTCATCACCCTAAGTCAGCAATAGAACGAGTGACTCTACCTAGAGAAAAAGGGGGAAGAGGCTTGATTGATTTAAACAATTTATATTATAAACAAATTGAAATTCTGAGAAAGTACTTTTATACAAAATGTCCACATTCACAACTTCATAGAGCTATAGTATCGGCAGACAAGTCGCTTTCTCCCCTCAATTTAAATGACGGAAATTTAAACTTGCTTCAAAAACTAAATTCTGACACAGCAAAAGAGATCAGAATATCAGAAAAGATGTTACATAGCAGACATTATAAAGAACTTCTTAAGGATAGCGTCGATAGGGTAGCATCGAACAAATGGTTAACGTCCGGGGACATTTTCAGCGAAACAGAGGGATTTATGATCGCTATTCAAGATAAAGTAATCAAGACTAACAATTACAAAAAATACATACTGAAAGACGTCACAGTGGAAGATAAATGTAGAAAATGTAATTTGAACGGCGAAACAATTGAACATATCGTATCTGGGTGCAAAATGCTTTGTCAAACAGATTATCTTCATAGGCATAACCAAGTTGCAAACATTGTACATCAAAAATTAGCCATGAAGTATAAACTTATAAACACAACCACTGCGTATTACAAATACAAGCCTGAAAAGGTATTAGATAGTAAAGACTACAAATTATATTACGACCGGGCAGTTATTACAGACCAAACCATACATCACAATAGACCGGATATTATATTTATTGACAAGAAGAAACAAGAAACGATTTTAATTGATGTTGCCGTCCCTTTATGCCACAATGTAGAGACAACTTGGCGGGAAAAGATAAACAGATATAAGGAATTATCAATTGAAATAAAAAGGTTGTGGAAGCAGAATAATGTAACTGTTATACCGTTAATTATATCAGCAAATGGCATTGTTCCACGTAAACTCCATGACAGTATTAAACTAATTGGTCTCCAACCGAACATATACATCGAGATGCAAAAAGCAATTATTTTGAACACGTGTAGGATAGTGCGAAAATTTTTGAACTAAGAAGAATGAAGACTTCAAGAAGTTCTCCATCCCGATGGTGGTTTTCGTGGTTTCCACCGTACAAAGAGCGAATGCTGGGATGAGTACAAATCGGCCACGACCGTACATAGCATCCACAGTTCGGTTTGGAAAAAATAATGTGGACAATGATATATTAAGAATATAGCCAAATGTGGGCATTTGAGAAGCAGAAGAAGAAGAAGAAGAAGAAGAAGAAGAAGAAGAAGAAGAAGAAGAAGATATATTAAGTAGTTCTAAGTAGATTTTAATAAGGTAAACACATGGAAATACTTGACATTTGTGTCCGTACAACATGTTTATGCCGGTTTTGACCGAGTTTGTATGTATTGCAACAATAAAATAATAATAATAATAATAATAAAAATAATAATAATAATAATAATAATAATAATAATAATAATAACAATAATAATAATAATAATACTAATATTAATAATATTAATAATAATAATAATAATAATAATAATAATAATAATAATAATAATAATAATAATAATAATTATAATAATTATAATTATAATAATAATAATTGTTCGTCGGAAACCTGTCCAGGGATAATTGTCCCCTCTTCAGGCGACTTAATGAGGTATTGAACCCTTCAGTCAGGATTACCCGTGGCCGGTATCGAACCAGCCATCTCCCGAATTAGACGCACTGAGCCATCCTCTGTCAGTCCGTTATGTATTGTCTGATGACAAAACAAACAGCGGCAGCATATAGGGAAGTTCTCGCACCACCAACGTTCCGGCCAACCCATTTTGTGAGCGACTTCGAGCAAGCGATATTATCGGCGCTTGAAGAAGTGTTTCCCGATGTCCAACGGTATAAGTTGAAACTTATAGGAAGAACTATGGATACAACAAGATTTATTTATTTATGAAGTGCATACAGCATTTTATGCCATTTAACAGTGACCGGTATAACAATGGATGATTAACAACGATGCGTCAAATCTGTCAAATCATCTGTCATCTGTCAAAGATGTCAAATCTGTCATAAAATTACAAGAAAGAAAGAATGTTCTGAAATCACTTCCAAGGATTTATTTTCTTGTATTTAAAAGAGTATTAATAAATGACAAATGTGTTCAAAGATGTTTATTGGTAACAGAATCCATGGATTTTAAAATGTAATTGCCAATATGGCCATGTATGGCCAGCAATATACATACGTTTATCGGCATCGTTTAGAATAGAATGTTTTAGCAAACTCAACGAGGATGATTGGCATTCGAAAAGTCTAAAATTGTATTACAAACTTATTTAACAGTTTCTTCACACATGACATTAAAATCATAAACAAATACAAATACAAACAGACACTTAACAACAAAAGTCAACAACACAGAAAAGACATTTCACTATGCATATCATTTTACTCGACGCTTAGACTGTTTATTTTTTGTTTTGTACATGCAGCAGTCTGAAGGATGTACATACTGAAATAAGTTAGTATTTTATGTTATATGAAACGTATTTTGCAGTGTGGCTAGCTGAAAGAATTTTTGCATTGTCAAAGAAAAAATAGTTCGCATTGCTATTTTTAGTATAATACATTTTATTAGACAATAACAGTTTTAGTTTTAGTTTTTGTGTTAGTTCTGCGTTACTTTAATTTAATTTAAACCAATCAATATCTGCCCTGTACCAACTACTGAGTCTGGTTCCCACCATCACTTGGCAATATTTGTTAAATATTGCAAAGAAATAGTATTGTCTGTTGATGTTAATCTTCACATACTTTACCATCCGTCAAAGATAAAAAAAATTACTTAAGGCCCCCTCCAGCGAGAACCCATGTCTTATGGGGGGCTAATACACATATTTGCAATGTAAACGTATGACGTGTAAATAAAGCGAGATTACTTATAATACACATAATGATAGGAAGCTGTAGCTAACCGTTTAAGTATAATGGTACCATAGACAATATTAATGTCCATTGTTTAATCGTCAATATAAACCTATTGTTTTCAAACGTTGCAATATAATACTTATTTTTGTGTTGTTATTTTTGTTATTCAATATAGAGCACTCAAAATACACTAGACGCATTCTGGTGGCAAGAAAATAAACTTCTATTAGGAGTGGTCTAGCTGTCAATTTTCATTGTTGTTGTATTGTTATTATTCATCAATGGCGCTGAAAGGAGGTTGCTTAGCAGCGCTATCTATGTTAGTTTTGAGTCCTCTATAGATAGTTTTATATATAATTTGTTCAAATATTGTAGGCATTGCTCAGGAAACTACGTCAACTACGTCAACTACGTCAAATTGACCTGCTGACCCAAAATGGACCAGCAAAAAAGGCTGTGAGCATGGCTATGTCCTTGCCATTACTTCCGCCGAACAAGATCGTGGAAGGGTGGAGCCACGTGCGTGCGTACGCCAACAATAACCAGGTGTTGGTGCACCTCGATCCATGGCTTCGTTACATCCAACGGCAGTGGTTGGAACGGGTGGGCGTGGATGTGTTGTCCGTTCACCGCCAACCACGCCGAACCAACAATCGAGTCGAGGCATTCCACAGCACGCTAGTGGGCAAATTCGACGTCATCCACCCAGGGATATGGGAATTCACTAGTAAGTAGTTACTACTGTTGCCCATACATTAACGGGCATGGCAACAAACACTTATTTCCTAGTGTGTTTCCTATTCAGCTGTAGGTATTATTCAAATTTAAAACTATGATAGGCCTACAATTATTGTAAAATATACAGTCGGGGTAATTTCCTCGTAGCTATCATACCATTCACTATTCCTCCTGTCACTGTGTGTATTTAATGATTATTTATATCTATCAATAAAAAAATCTCTTTTGTGCATTTTATGTCATGAACGCCAGTTTTTTTTTGTGGGGGGGGGGGGGGGGGGGGATTTATTTATTTATTTAATATCTATCCTATTCAGTTATAGAAACAGAGTTACAAAGATGGACAGTAAATAGAACTAGGCTATGCAAATAATTAATATTAATGAAATCACAAATAACAATCATAACAAAACCAAAACCAACTACTGTACTATATAATGTAAACATAATTTTTAATATGTAATATATAGTAATTAATTAATATTACGTTTATTTCCAGCCCATTTGATAGAGTTGGCTAGTGAGTTTGACACACTAGCCAAACGGCTCCACGGCGGAGTAGAGCGACTCCCGGTACCAATGCGTGCGACCCAACAACAAGATGCTCGCATTGAACGCGCCACATCGCTCTACGACAGGGAGCAAATAAATACTGCGGACTTCCTCAGTGCAGTCAGTCACACGACTGACAATGCTCAGGCAGCATTTGTACTACGTGCTGGCTACATTGAGGATGACGATGACAACGACGACTTCCAAGGACAGATTGACGCACAACAAGACATTGACATACCGGTACAAGCTGACGACATACCGGTACAACACGACGACATACCGGTACAACACGACGACATACCGGTACAACACGACGACATACCGGTACAAGCTGACGACATACCGGTACCACACGACGACATACCGGTACAAGACGACGACATACCAGTACAAGACGACGACATACCGGTACAAGACGACGACATACCGGTACAACACGACGACATACCGGTACAAGACGACGACATACCGGTACACCACGACGACATACCGGTACAAAACGACGACATACCGGTACAACACGACGACATACCGGTACAACACGACGACATACCGGTACAACACGACGACATACCGGTACAAAACGACGACGACATGGTACAAGACGACGACATGGTACAACACGACGACATACCGGTACAACACGACGACATACCGGTACAAGACGACGATATGGTACAAGATGACGACATACCGGTACAACACGACGACATACCGGTACACCACGACGACATACCGGTACACCACGACGACATACCGGTACAAAACGACGACATACCGGTACAACACGACGACATACCGGTACAACACGACGACATACCGGTACAACACGACGACATACCGGTACAAAACGACGACGACATGGTACAAGACGACGACATGGTACAACACGACGACATACCGGTACAACACGACGACATACCGGTACAACACGACGACGACATGGTACAAGACGACGACATGGTACAAGACATTGACGCCCCACTGACGCACTCCCTTTACTCTATCCTGAGAACATCACATATCCGTCGATCCGAACCATCGGCCTCACATTTTCCTGTAGTCCGTCAGTTGATTCCAATACAACCTACTTCCTCAAGACCTTCCACCTCAACCTCAAGGACATACCCCCCACCTCGCACCCCCAGCCGTGACAATAGATCTTGACCACGGTCTGGTTACCTGCCAGCAGCTACTAGACCTACTGGTGAGTGCCAACTATACTATTTTATATTATGTGTTTTCAATAATCTCATAACTCTGTTCTAAGAGAGGTATACTCACTCATTAGCTATTATATAATAATGGAAGGATACACTCAACACAATCATATTTAGACTTGTATTCGTACTTCCTGCAACACGGTTTTTTTCACGTCTTGATACATGATATTCATTTGTTGGTAAAAAAAAAAAAAAAAAACAGTGTTGCCTACTTTTTGGCTTGCTATTCGCCTTATAGATTCTGACATTTACTTCATATTGGGATGTTGGTCATAGTGAACAAACAATGTGCAGTATACCCAAAACCATTCTTCTACTGTACCAGTTGAACCTGCACTATATATACTCATTGTTATTGCACACACGCCTCTCAGATAATCTATCTCTCCACTAGGTATGGTAATGTGACACATTACTGGTATGTTACATTAATACTCGAAGTTTCATGGCGAAAGTACGCAAGATGATGACGCGCCGTTTAACACCCAACAATTCTTTCATTCATTCGTAGTTTCATTATAATATTATGTTGCTTCTCTAGTCCTCCGTTGCTTCAAGCAACCTCCTGCAAGTATTCACGCACAAGGCACAATCTGGTCTTATCCACTCAGAAATTCTAAAGTCACGCAGACAATCGGGGATATCACACAGTCACACACCATTAATTGGTGTTTGTTCGTCTACTAAACAATATAATGTATGAAAAATGTATTACCTTGTCAAGCAAAGTAAAAGGAAAGATTTCTTGGTTTTCGCGTTTAAGTGGCACTAGATAATTTTATTACAGACGCAGAAATAGCAGAAATAATGGTTATATCCAGCGATTCTTCCGACGATGACTTCGGGCCGGTACGACGAGCACGAGCAGTAGGCCTACGTAACAACGGCAACCATTTTCAAGGTATGACGTGTCTACAATTAATAATAAATACGCGTTTGCAAATGATAACTTAACCTCATTGAAAAAATATATTTTATAAAAGAAGATGATTGATAGTAAGAAATTTTGTAAAATTTAAAAGCATAAATTAAATATCGGTTAATTCGCCATAACACCAAATAAACCTCTCAAAGATATGCAAATCGAATTAATATAAACAATCTGTACTCCAATAACTACTGAATATAATTATTTTAACTGACGTTACACTGATTTACACGTTTACTGGTTAAACTTTACTGGTGACATTACAACGCTCACCCCGCTCATATCACACACTGTGGAAAAAACGCATGTCATTTTACATATAATGTATATGGCAGCAGAGCTGCCATATACATTATATGTTTTTTTACAACTACACCATGAATGTAATGATACCTACGTTGTGTTGTTGAATTACATTAATGTTTGTAAAATTGCAACGTGCATGTCCAAGTTAATTTATTTCTTGAATTGTGATTTCACGATCCAACTTTTAATATTACCAATTGGCAGTAGATGTAGGCTAATTCTACCATATAATTCGTCGAATTACCACAGCGTTGATAAATTTACAATTCTGATGTATATGTAAAGAAGCAAACGTTTTTGCGATTGTAACATTCTGGTTGTAACATAACAAATATACAGTAGATGTAATTCTACCATATAATTCGTCGAATTACCACAGCGTTGATAAATTTACAATTCTGATGTATATGTAAAGAAGCAAACGTTTTTGCGATTGTAACATTCTGGTTGTAACATAACAAATATACAGTAGATGTAATTCTACCATATAATTCGTCGAATTACCACAGCGTTGATAAATTTACAATTCTGATGTATATGTAAAGAAGCAAACGTTTTTGCGATTGTAACATTCTGGTTGTAACATAACAAATATACAGTAGATGTAATTCTACCATATAATTCGTCGAATTACCACAGCGTTGATAAATTTACAATTCTGATGTATATGTAAAGAAGCAAACGTTTTTGCGATTGTAACATTCTGGTTGTAACATAACAAATATACAGTAGATGTAATTCTACCATATAATTCGTCGAATTACCACAGCGTTGATAAATTTACAATTCTGATGTATATGTAAAGAAGCAAACGTTTTTGCGATTGTAACATTCTGGTTGTAACATGACAAATATACAGTAGATGTAATTCTACCATATAATTCGTCGAATTACCACAGCGTTGATAAATTTACAATTCTGATGTATATGTAAAGAAGCAAACGTTTTTGCGATTGTAATATTCTGGTTGTAACATAACAAATATACAGTAGATGTAATTCTACCATATAATTCGTCGAATTACCACAGCGTTGATAAATTTACAATTCTGATGTATATGTAAAGAAGCAAACGTTTTTGCGATTGTAATATTCTGGTTGTAACATAACAAATATACAGTAGATGTAATTCTACCATATAATTCGTCGAATTACCACAGCGTTGATAAATTTACAATTCTGATGTATATGTAAAGTATAGCAAACGTTTTTGTCAGCAATCTGAAACAGAGAAGTTTTCTACATTATATCAAGTTAAATCGCAGTGATAACGTCAGCAATCTGAAACAGAAAAGTTTTGTATATTATATCAAGTTTAATCGCAGTGATAGCGCCAGCAATCTGAAACAGAGGAGTTTTGTATATTATATCAAGTTTAATCGCAGTGATAATGTCAGCAATCTGAAACAGAAAAGTTTTGTATATTATATCAAGTTTCATCGCAGTGATAGCGCCAGCAATCTGAAACAGAGAAGTTTTGTATATTATATCAAGTTTAATCGCAGTGATAGCGCCAGCAATCTGAAACAGAGAAGTTTTGTATATTATATCAAGTTTAATCGCAATGATAGCGCCAGCAATCTGAAACAGAGAAGTTTTGTATATTATATCAAGTTTAATCGCAGTGATAGCGCCAGCAATCTGAAACAGAGAAGTTTTGTATATTATATCAAGTTTAATCGCAATGATAGCGCCAGCAATCTGAAACAGAGAAGTTGTGTATAGTATATCAAGTTAAATCGCAGTGATAACGTCAGCAAGTTGAAACAGAGAAGTTGTATTAGGTGCCTAATATGAAGCTGAATCGCAGTAATAATATATTTCGACATGGTTGCCGTCACTAGAAAATATGATTTCCAGCATGACAGATTGGTGGTGAGCGAGGTCTGAAACAGAAATAGATGTATATTGCTAATTTTTGACAACTGAGCGTTGAAACAATCAGCTCTAGACCAACTTCATGTAGGCAAGATCATCTGCAACACAACAAAATACAATCGTATGGTATGGTACTGAAACAAAAGTTAAGAATATCAGCGTTGAAAGTTGAAACTCTTGTCTTCTACACCTGCGACTTGATGTGTCCAATGCCTGCGACTTGTTCGTTCAGAGTGCCGAACAAGAATGCGGCGGGTCTGTGAGCGGTTAGCCTTGAATAGAAGGAACTCGGCCAGCCCATCCCTGTAGGCAGTGGCATTGTAAAAATTTCAAATAAGTTTTAACGGCCGGACAGGGTTCTTTTCACTGCTTGTTCACACATGCGAGTGATGATGGCCATATCTGTGGTCATACGAATACGATGTAGAATAAATCTTTCAGTCACGAATAACATATATCACGAACAACACCTTCATACATAATAACACACATACATATTATGATAATTATTATTACGATGATGATACTTGTGGTTTACGTCCCATATTTTTGCAACGAGGCTAATCGAGACGATGAGTGGTTGACTATGAGAATGAAAAACCAACACATGTCATCGGTGCCCAAGCCAGGATTCGCAGAGATCGTGGTTTATATTATTACAATAGTGCAACTGATAGAGCTCACGAGCTTCTAATTCGAGAGCCACCAGTTCGATACTTGCTACCGGCAACTGGGCTGAAGCACTTTGGCTGAAGGTTTCTATGATAGTTTCCTCAGTCACAACTCACAAGGACGAAGAATGAATGCCGGGCTTGAGCCACACTAATAGCCCTCGAACATTCCATCCCAACTATTTCAATACGGCAATACGCAGTCGCCTGAAGAGGGTATAGATAGAACGTTGATCAGTATCATTATCATTATTATTAATTCACATTTTAAGCTTTCGCGGCCCGGTATTAATGAAATAAAAATAAAACGGGAAGTTTGCGCCGCGTCGTGTCGTGTGTTGATAAGATGTCCCTCACAGAAGGGACGAAACGTCAAGATAAGGATCACCTTATTACAATCCTTTATCTGTGTCATTACCCACCACGCGGCGAAACATCCCGTTTCAGTTTTAATTTTATTTCATTGTGATGTATAGAGGCCTACTGATGGAACAGGTAATGTTGTCTTTCCCATTAAATGAGATAACATTAGAATAAAGCAATTTACCTAATTTGGGGAACTTAGTATTCCTCAAAGTCAAATATTTCAAGTACTATTTTTAGAACATGTATTTTTCATCGAATTCTTCAGCATACTCACGGAATATTGGGCTACTAATGCACCACTCAATAATATTATGCATCACTATATTTTCTTTCACGCACACATATATACCATTTTGTTCCATAAGTGATCGACAAAAACTGTTTACTGTAGTTTACAATCATGCACACAACCCGATTTATGTATTATTTATTGATATTTACTCCCCCGGAGTTGAAAAGGCCGATTGCTTCAAGAAACAATCGGCACGATCTTGACTATCGCCCTAAGATAAATCTTGTAATACGTGGTAAGATACCCATATTTTCCCCACTTTTAAATATTTATTAATTCACTAATTTTTATTTGTATGAAACAAATGTAGTTAATGAAATAGCAGACCCAACTATACAACTTCTGTGCAGAGTGAAAGTGCAATTCTAAATTTTTTATATTTAATTCCAGTTTCTTACAACTGCTATTGAAGGTTTATAAACGGTCTTCTAAAAATTACTGTGATACCAACAAATTCTAGCTACGGACGCAAACATCCTGGTAAAACGAGGCATTATGGAGGGCTGTTTGACAAAGCTGCGTGGGCCACCCCTGATCTACAGAAACGTTGCCTATGTAATTATTGGTTCATATATCATTCACATTATGACATTTTCATATAGTAGGCTACATAATTGCATTAAATCTGATTTAGTATGGTACATGAGTAAATGTTGCAAATATTTTTTTCCTAACAACTGACCAAAATTTGTGCCCATTAGTATTTCCCAGAGAGGCTTTCGATCGGCAATGGCCGGTGTATATTTGGTAACACTGGAATTTGTCAACTATTCAATAAAAAAAATATACTGGGTCATATAGGAAGGTTGTATGTACGATATTGCTCTTTCACCTTCATAGAACATTGAATCTATTAATATAAAAACAATAATGTTCAATTATGCCATCCTTAGTTATGGTTTAGTATGTGAATACCCAGGCGCTATACCAAGTCGCTAATTATTATCAAACTTATCGTTTGTGAGTAGAATTTTTTCCGAATATTACATTTTTTCAGATTTACTTTGTGACATACGTGGCATTACCATCTTACTAGATTGTAAGATTTCCTGTAAATGGAGAGTTCAGCTTTAATTAACGTGATTCGCATATTTAGTTAAATTAACCAATAAATGATCGCAAATATCAGAATTTGTTAACTTAGGCCTAAGTTCATAATGTGCCAATATGACCAATTTCAACACTGAGATTTCCCAAGACTTTGACTATGCTATATTACTTTCTGAATCCAACACAAAAAGAACTATTCATGTTGCAATTTGTTCAAGGTTAGCCCCCCCCGGGGGCCAGTACTCCAATGGGGCCCGGCCTATGCCCGGGCCCCGAAACAAATGTACGGACACGTAAGAAAATAATACATTAATATATAGCATTCACAATACGTAAAAATTTACAGACATATATTGTTAATATTTTGCAAGCAAGTTGTTTGCAGTTCGCACCTTTTGTCCGTACTCCTACGGAGCCCTCTAACGGTGCCAGTTCTGTGAGTCTACGTTTTCGTATGTACTGGAAGTTTATTGTTCACCACAACCGAACTCTGCATATTTTGTCAAACTGTTAGCCATTTATTCATTTATTTAGAAGCCGTGGTCGCAAAAGCTAGGATTCAATAATTAGTAAATCACTTAAATATGTCTACTCTAAAATGTGGGTTCAAAAATCGTGCAAAAAATCCAAGGTTTTAGAAAAATAAAATAAGTTTCCGAAGATACTAGGTTTTGTATAAAAGTGGGAGATACTGATAATAATGCTGTAAAACAAGTATTCTGAGCTTATACATCACACTTTAGATACTCGGTGTAAGCGCCAATATCCATCCTTATAAACGTGTACGAACTGATTACATATAAAATAAACTGAATCCAAATGGTAAATTATGTTTACACCGAAGGGGCCTGATACATATTCTAGCCCGAGGGCGCGTGTATTTCTAGCTACGCCACTGGTTAGGCCCCACTTTTTACCGTAGTCTCCTTCTCTAAAGTCGATCATGTGATGATGATGATATTTGGGCTTTACGTCTTATATTTTGTCAATAAGGCCCCCCCAAATGGCAGTCACCTTATCGTGGTGGGGGGGTTTGCGTGGTCCCGTGACTCTGATAGCTATGCCGGACGGGGCAGCAATGTCCCAGGCAAAGGCTTAGGTTCCCATGCCGGACAGGTTGACGAGTAGGGCCCAGACGAAGAACAGCCACCCCTCTTTACCTCTTCCACCCATTGTCCCCGTTAATAGATTCCTCCAACTTGTCCTGTTCTTCCAAATTCCTTTTCACCCGTTTGGTCCTTGAAAAGAATAGGTCCAGGGTAGCTCTACCTGTCGTAAGAGGTGACAAAAGGGCCAACGTCATATGACCTAGATGTTGAATACGTCGTTAAACAACTAATAATCAATTGTCATCGAGACGATGAGTGACCCAGTGGGTGAAAGATGGAAATGAAAAACGTCACATGACATCCGTGCCAGAGCTCAGAGCCAGATTGAATCTGGAACGCAGGAACCGTGGTTTACTGGGCCATCGCCCCTAATCCACCACGGCCAGCTAGTAACTACGTCGGGTATATAATGTATGCGAGATTACGTCCGGTGGAATCTAGATAATGAAAGACGAAAATAATTTTTGTATTTAAAAAAGAAACCCTGCTTTTTTAGGGATTCGAACACACGTCACTTGGTGCGCACACCTGCAGTTAGAACCTGCTCTGCAACGACTTATTATTTATTATATATTTGCAACAGGACCGAGGTCTTACTAAAGCAAATTAAATATATTGTGATGATAAATGTGATGAAGAGGGGAAGAGGGGAAACCTGGTACCCGTGTCATAGTATATCTTTACGATAGCCCAGCTTTACCCAAAAGTATAATACTAGGCTAGCCTATACGATAACCGTACAGTAGACATACATCGTTCTGCAACTGGAACAACGTTACCCAGCAAGGTTATAGGTAAGGTTAGGTTAGGTTAAGTTTACTTAGCAATTGGGTAATCTTGGGCTAAGGGTAATAATATTCCATTACACCGGCACGTAGCACACTCCTGTTGAACCGAAAGGACGGTGTATTTGCCTAGTCATAAGTTGTTGTTGTTGTTGTTGTTGTTGTTGTTGTTTTTGTTTTTGTTGTTGTTGTTGTTGTTGTTGTTGTTGTTGTTGTTGTTGTTGTTGTTGTTGTTGTTGTTGTTGTTGTTGTTGTTGTTGTTGTTGTTGTTGTTGTTGTTGTTGTTGTTGTTGTTGTTGTTGTTGTTGTTGTTGTTGTTGTTGTTGTTGTTGTTGTTGTTGTTGTTGTTGTTGTTGTTGTTGTTGTTGTTGTTGTTGTTGTTGTTGTTGTTGTTGTTGTTGACGAAGACTTGCCCAGTTACATGTGTATAGTAGCATCTATGAGGGATATTACTTGTCCCTCGTAAATAGTTATTGCGGTATTTGGATAGTTGGGGAGGAATGTCCGAGCGCTGATGGTATGATTCAATCGCAGTATTAACGTTTGTGGCTGAGGAAAACCTTGGAAAAAACCTTCAGTCATGATTGCTGGTATCGGGTATTGAACCGGCGACCTCCCGAATCAGAGCCTCGTGTGCTACGCACTGAGCCATCTCTGTCGGTCCAGTCTCGGGTTTCACACTAACGTGAACTGCCGAGCAGACGAAGCTGTATGGGTCTTGACATCGGCTAAAACGATGACTATGAATGACCCCCCCCCCCCCCAAGAGGATTTGAATGTAAAAATAAATAAGAGCCAATTCTATCTAACCAAATCAAAAACGGGAGAAGGCATTTCATAGACTCACTCACTTATCAAGGGGCAGACTAAAAATAGATTATTGTGTTGTTGTGCGTGTATGGAAGACTAGATGGAATGCAGAGATAGGCGGTAATTTCCGGTAGGCTGGCTCATTGTCTAGAGTAGGTATCTTCAACGTCCAGCCCACAACCACCTGGCCTTCCAAATGTTATTGATTCCATGTATCAAATTTGTTTGGACAAGGAATAAGGTGTAAACTCGGTGACTTCATTTCTTGTGCATGCCGGGATGTGCCGTTCGCCGTTGATGCGGAATAACCACGACCACGACCTCCCAACTTTAGTATTGTGACTGAGGAAAACCTCGGAACAAAATATTTCACGTTTTACGGCTGAATCACCTCTATCGGTTTCAACCGCACGTTGATCTATGTTCGATCACACATTTTGAATTCAATTAAAGATAATACGGTTTGACATTTTAACTTTTAGGCAATGCACTGTCAAAATAATGTTTACCAAAATTATCCAAATTAATATTTCTATGTAATACTGCAAAAGAACTAACTACTTACTGTCCTTCAATAATCAGTATTATAAGATAAGATTTCAACCTGAAATTAATTGGTTAATGTTGCTATCGGCTTAAAATGTTGACAGCATTTGAACGTCTTAATGGTAATTTTGCCCAACAAAAATATAATCACCCCTTTGTTTTTAATGTGTTTTTGCGTTACCATTTCACCAACATTTGTGTGCATACAGTTATTTTCAACATCAATTGCGACAAATCATTACATTTTTTGCATTATTCAACCTGTAAATAAATAGTTTTACCTTGGTGGCTGAGGCTGAGAATACGGGCCGAAACTTACGCCTTAAGCAACCCCTGAATAATAGTGTTGTATATATTTTTGGTTGTTCTTACCACACATGACTGGGTATACACAAATAAAGGCCGGGATCAAATGCGGGCCGAAACGTAACCCGTTTACCCACCCCTGGATAATATTTGTACATATTGTTTTGATCTTTTACAAGACAGAACTGGGTATACATTAGTTATTGTATGCCAACAATCTTCTACCTCAAACATTCTACCTCCATGTTATATATGTAGCCACGAAAAAATGTGCGACAAAACATTTACACACCATTGTTTAAAACAAAACACGTATTCTATCATAAACAAATAACCTTATTGCTGTATTCTCTTAGTCAAATAATAAATGCAGCAACGCTTTTTTACCGTCAAATTGGTTGCAGACATTTACTATATTACTATTGTGATGAACAACATAGAATACATTTACAATCAACAAAAGTAGAATTATTCCTCTATCCGTAAACCAATAATATGAACATTAACTTACTAATATATAACTTAATTTACAACTGTAATTCCAAAATTCAGTAATACGCGTCGCAATCTTCAGCCTAAATAAAATTACGTCAAAATTTATTTGTTCGTAAAACTTCGTAAACGTTACTTCAAATTGGGCATAATGTGCAAAACTAGTAATACAATTTATAAGTGTCCTATTTTCATTAAATCATAGTGTGAAAAATATAGATGCCAGGAATGTAACTTCTATGCCACTCTATAGCCACGGGATTCTTACAGAGATGGATTGAGTTTTATAATGATAACGCAAAACTGATAGCTGACATTTGCTAAAAAAAACGTTGAGATGTGCAAATTAACACATTTTTGTGTCTTACAAAACTTGCACATAGTAGTACTTACGCCAAACGCAACTTATTGAGATTTACCAGAAGCATACATCATTTTACTGTTATTATTATTGCAAAGTTTAATTTCTATCGGTCAATATCTTCTGCCTAGAATAAATACTTTTTTCTTGTCGCGCGCAAAATGTGCACGGATACATACATACATACATACATACATACATACATACATACATACATACATACATACATACATACATACATACATACATACATACATACATACATACATACATACATACATACATACATACATACATACATATAAGGGCAGCTATCGCGCCCTAAAAATGGATTGATAAAGAATTCACGGTTGTGATCAAGTACTTCGAACGGTACTTAAGAATTTAATCCGTTCGAAAAGTGGTTCGCTACTGACAGAGATTGCTCAGTGCATACAGCACACGAGGATGTACATAAAGTTAGCACACCAACGACGTGATCAACAATTAAAAACTATGCCAAAAGTTTGATCACGTTTGATCACGTGTGATCCCAGATTAATAGAGTTTGATCACAATTAACACATTAATTATGACAAAATTAAGGTGCATGGTGTGATAACTTAATACTAGCACACCACTTAGCTCAGACCGGATCGGTGTATACACCATCGGGATGATCACGGTTTTATCACCAATGATCACCATGTAACATCCATTGATCACCCTTAATTAATACATTAATATTAATAATAACTGGTGTGACAAATAAACGCAGCACACCAATGTACGAATTTCGTTATGATTTGGCCAATATGTGTTAAATCCAACCTGATCAACCTTGATCAGGGCTAAGTTGGTCTTGATCACGCTTTAGTAGGCTGCTAATTAACATTTATAATTAAGAATTACGTGCCAAGTGTACTCTGCACACCAACATAGGAATTTCGTGATTATCTGGCATTAGTTGGCATATTATTTTGTAAATATTCTGACCATTGATGAAAAGAAAGCGATCAGTATAATATGAAAGCATGCAGCTGGATAAGTACTCAATGGTGAAAGAGAACTAATTGGTCAACATGGTTATGACTTGGCAACATTCAAAAATGCCATGACGCAGGGAAAACACCGCTGCTAAGTGATTCTCTCTATTGATAAATAATCTATTTTGGGAAGGGATTAGTTGCTTGTTCGAAGTCCAGAACTGTTCCACGAAACGTATCGGTATCGTCTTAACTAGATATTTCGAAAGGCAATTATTGAATAATAATAGTTTCAGAGTATACAAGAGATATGAACACGTTTTTAGCGTGACTGGGTAGTCCCAACATTAAAACCGCACAAAATCACCGTCTACGATACATGTCCCTGTGTTCCTTCTTCCAGCTTCCGCCCCCGTTTGGACTCGGTGTAGTGGAATATTTTTACTATAGCACAGCTTTACCATTAGTAATACTGAGGTAGCGCACGTTTACTAAAAGTCAACGTGTTGTGTGGTCTATACAGAAGACAATACTACCCGGTAGGTTAGGAGACATTAAGGTTAGGTTACCGCTAGGTTAGGTTAGACTTGGCTAGCATTATAATAATTTTGTTCTAGTAGTAATAATATTCTGTTACACCGGGAAAGAATAAGTCCATGGTAGCTCTGCTTGTCGTACGAGGCGATGAAGGGCTCGACGTTAAACAATGAATAATCTAGCGACTTTTGGCGTTGTTATTTTTTTCCTAATTGTGTGTTTAATAAACCAAATAACAATGCGACTGATTCGAATACTATAAATACGTGTCATATTCTCTGTAGTGCTTAAAGGCATATTCTCACGTGAGACAAAGTATTAATACTCACAAGTAGACATTTGAAAAATAAGAATCCCGCACTATATGGCATCCTTTGGCGATACCTGCTCCCTGTTTGTTTCAATAGCTGCAACCTGCAGCAAAGACTGTTGGCAGTCTATTCCACTAATTGAATGAAGAGTTTCTGCGTGTTCCCTGTTATATTGTAATATTATAAGTGCCACTCGGTATAATATTTTTAACACGTATTGGTAAGAAATATCACGTATGGTATTACTTTATACACTATTGCGCACTATTACGGTAGTGTAGTGCGAGTGCGAAACGATGCAAGACCGTGGAGTTTGTTGTACTTTTGTCTTATTAGAGGTTATGTAAAATTGTGTGTATATAATCGGTATCAGTGTTGATGTAGTAAGTAAACATGGTTCAAGCGTTTTGTGTGTACGGATGCAACAAGAAGATAACACTTCTTATTAGTGGTCTCGTCAAGTAGCCTGCCGTTTCACCGTTTTCCGAACAGGGACAAATTCAAACAATTAGGTTCGAAAAAAAAACGGGCTAACTTTATATCAAACTATAAATAGTGCTTACCACCCAACGATTAGTACAAGTAGGGGAACAAATTTCCCCGTTTTTACTTCTACTTTCGTGCACCACGAGCAACGGTGAACTAAACCAAACGGTGGACAAAAGAGAAAGCCGGGGCTCAGGTAGCCTCACCGAGGGTCTAAAGTGTGTAAATCAGTGTGTAAATGTTAAAAAAGATTTGATATTGATACATTAATTACACACGTTAGTTACTTCACATATACACTAGACTTGTTAAGTTACAACTCTCTTTGAGAATCAATCCATTGTATGTATTAAATTACAGTTAGTGTGTGTATGTTACACAACATTTGACAATGTTATATTACTTACACACGTATAAATAACTTCACATATACACTAGACTTGTTAAGTTACAACTCTCTTTGAGAATCAATCCATTGTATGTATTAAATTACAGTTAGTGTGTGTATGTTACACAACATTTGACAATGTTATATTACTTACACACGTATAAATAACTTCACATATACACTAGACTTGTTAAGTTACAACTCTCTTTGAAAATCAATCCATTGTATGTGTAAAATTACTGTTAGTGTGTATATGTTACACAACACTTGACAATGTTATATTACTTACACACGTATTAATAACTTCACATATACACTAGACTTGTTAAGTTACAACTCTCTTTGAAAACCAATCCATTGTATGTGTTAAATTACAGTTTGTGTGTATATGTTACACAACACTTGACAATGTTATATTACTTACACACGTATTAATAACTTCACATATACACTAGACTTGTTAAGTTACAACTCTCTTTGAAAATCAATCCATTGTATGTGTTAAATTACAGTTAATGTGTACACGTTACATAACATTTGACAATGTTATATTACTTACACACGTATTAGTTACTTCACATATACACTAGACTTGTTAAGTTACAACTCTCTTTGAAAATCAATCCATTGTATGTGTTAAATTACAGTTAGTGTGTATATGTTACATAACATTTGACAATGTTATATTACTTACACACGTATTAGTTACTTCACATATACACAAGACTTGTTAAGTTACAACTCTCTTTGAAAATCAATCCATTGTATGTGTAAAATTACTGTTAGTGTGTATATGTTACACAACATTTGACAATGTTATATTACTTACACACGTATTAATAACTTCACATATACACTAGACTTGTAAACACACGGAACAAATTGCAAAGCTACAAATACAGTTGTACTTGTACAATACAGATGTAGTAGTCACGTTGGTTTACGGTCGTCAGTTGTAAAATAACACTTAATGTATAAATATATAGAATTAACATATACACGTTCTGTATTATTACACGTACAATGTACATATAAACTTACAAATTTTTTTTACAGTGCATATAAACAAATACTGATACACCCAGCGGTTGGTCGGGGTTTTTGCGGCGAACGTTTGAGGACCCTGATGTAGTATACCATTACAAAGAGCGATCAGGATATGGAATACATCCCCCTCCATAACAGAGGCGTAGGAATAGCCTGGTGGCCCAGAATCTGGTTTCTAGACTAACCTGTGTTGAAAATATCTGAGATTCAGGAGAGCCTGGGCCCCGGACACTTTTCTATTGAAGAACATCTAAGTGTAATACAATGATTTTAATAGAGCTCCGACTTCCAGTATTTATAAAGTCCTTGTATAACAATTTACTTGGGTTAAAAATGCGGACAAAATACAAACGATTAAATAGAAAAAGAAGACAAATTCATATGACAACTAGCTTGTTACTAAAAAGTAGCACTTCGTCGTGTGAACCTGAATCTCCATTCATATAGATCAGCGTTTCCCAAACCACGGGTCATGGGTTCGATGCCGGGTCGCGGAAGACCGAGTGAAACGCTAAACAAATAATTACCTTATATATATATACGCCTACACGACATTTCTGCATGTTTGAATGATTTTCGGGACATTTTGCTCTTAAATACAAGTTATACTGGAAACTGTGTACAACGTTCAGAAAAATAAAGCTTATTTCGCATTTTACCAGTAGAAATCCTGTATCTGTACGTCACAACATCGAAATATTCTTTTGAAAAGTCACGAAGCACCACTTGAAGATAGTTTTGCTAATGATTTTTAATGATATTCTAATTGTTTTTGTTATGTATTAAAAAATTGTCTTTCAGCCAGCAGTATTTTTAAAACTCACTAAACGCAGTCCAGAAACCCGAATTCCTAAATTTTGCCTGCAGCGGCGCGTTTAGGGGGCTCTGCCACCCATACCTTCCGTACTTGGTCACTTTTTACATGCAAGTACTTTGCCGCCAGTGCAAGTGCTCACTACTTGATGCGTGTACATTTTCCGGAGAACTTTCATTTCAAGTGTTACTATAGATACCCCTATAAGGCAACAGATAACAAATACCGTTATTCTTTAGCCCGGGTCGTTAATGAAAGGCAAAGGAAATACCGGGTCACGAGCTTTTAAGTTTGAGAAACGCTGATATAGATGCTAACTTAATCGCGATCTAAGGTCAATAGCCAGTCAGGAGATAGCAATTGAGATGTAGATTTGAGCCGATCGAAGGAGCATATTGTCGAAAAACAAGAGAAAATAAAAACAGTAGTATACAATAACATTCAATTTAACCTCTAAACGGCGTCAAACTCTTAATAAAACTACATATTTGTAGATAGATACTAAGTTTATAATGATGTTCTATACATACACATGATTGTTTATAAACTTCAATGAACTCTTACGAAATTCCTACGATATTATTATTAAATTAATAATTGCTGGTGCAGATGGTTTCATTTCGGTCCTGTTCAAGGAGAGGGATTGCAAATCTTTTGTTTCTAAATAACTTGCTGTTATGTTGCTGCTAGTGTTTGAAAATACAGTAGGCCTATATAGACCGGAACACACCATTAGTGAGACCCTCCCCCCCCCTGCGGAATTTTGGAGACCTATATATTATGATAGAGTGATGAATTTGGAGTAGAATTTGACTTGTTGGCCACATGGTTAGTGGTGGGTGTGGCACCCAGGGGTGTCCAAAGGGTGAATTTTGCTGATTTTGTGACCACAAATTATTTTTTTACAGCCAAACCAATAAACAAATTACAAATGTGATTTCAGATTCGTGTTTAGAATCACAAAGTTAGTTTTATTCATATTTTTTGAACTCCAATATTGCCCGGAAATCAAAATTTTGATTTTGGGGCCATGTCCCTAAAATGGTCAAAAATATCCTTTTTCAAAAAAATCTTCAATAATTAAATACTGTTGTATATTTGAAGTAAAAATCAGTTTGTTGGCTACTTCTCAAGTCCTGGGTGTGGCACCCAGGGGTGCCCAGAAGTTGTATTTTTCTGTTGATTTAATTATTACAATATTTTTTTACAGCTTAACTAATAAACATATTGCCAATATGATTTCAGATTCATATTTAAAATTACAAAGTTAGTTTAATCCATATTTGTTGAACTCCCATATTGCCCGGAAATCAAAATTTTGATTTTGGGGTAATGTTCCTAAAATGGTAAAATATTACCGTTTTACAAAAAATCTTCCATAATTAAATACTGTTGTATATTTTAAGTAAAAATAAGGTTGTTGGCCACTTTTAAAGTCGTGGGTGTGGCATCTAGGGGTGCCCAGATTTTGCCGTTTTCTGTTTATTTTCTTTCCTATAAACTATTTTTTTTAGAGCCTCACGGATAAATAAAACAGGGTTTTGATTCCAAATCAGTGTTTAGAATGTCAAATGCACTTTTATCCGTATTTTTATAGTTTTGAAATGTGCCCGGAAATCAAAATTTTGATAATGAGGTAATTGTCTCCAAAATGAAAACCAATGGCCGTTTGTACCATAAATCTACAATAAATTGTATACAGTGCCCCCAATTGGTATTTATAAATAAATAAACTTGTTAAATTGTCGGTGTGGTTCTTATGGGTGGCTGAAGTGTGAATTTGGCTGATTTTTTTCCACTGGAAAGTTTTTATTTTGTAACCAAACTTATGAGTTTATTTTAATTCTGACTTCATATTCGTCTTTAGAAGGACAACTGAGTTTTAAGCAAATTTCATTTTCAAAATTTTCCGCAAAATATTGATTATCCCAAGATCAAAATCTAAATTTTGGAATAATTTCCCCCAGACCTAGTCAAAAAGTGATATGTTTCCTTAGATCTGTCTGGTATAGCTGGTATAAAGTACACTTAATTTATAAAAATAATTACAAGTATGTTAATTGATCCGTTACTAGAGGGTGCAGGCGGGGGAGGGGGCAAATGTGATTTTGTAGATATTTATTTATTATTTGATAAATTTGATTTTGTAGATATATTTGCTTGATTATATTTGTTTGATTTTGTAGTGTATTTGCTTTTATGTAGATAGTCTACGTAAAGTCAAAAGTTGCTTCATGTGTTCAAGACGCTATTTTCAGTTTTGTCTCTTGATTGTTCTGTCTACGATAACTTTCTTGCATACTCAAACCGACTGAGATACTCTACCAAATCTTGATTTGGGATTTTCATAAATAGAAATTTGTATTTTGGTTCGGTTGCAGCATCATGTATACTTTTTTTTATTTTACTTGTAGATTACTTTGTTACTTGTGTGTGTGGCCGTTGTAAACGTGACCAAAAAACGGGGTTTATCTTGTCGCCAGAAATCTGTGAAATGTTTATGGGCGTCCGCGTTTCATTGTAAGCAACATTTCTATCGCAATGTATTATGCAAAATAGGATTCTGACCAACAGTATTTTGTGCATTTCCCCGGTAATGAGTACGTGCCCAATACATTAATGGAGATAACAAGCATTTCATTATCTCGTTTATATTCTAAACTATTAAAATGGGCACTTAGATGTTCACATTGTTCTATCCAAATCGATTTGTATCGATAGTTTTTTAAGCATCGATCATGATGGCTAACACATTTAATTTCGCGTGTAGGCCTACATTAAAAAAAGTAGGCACTCACATCACATCTTGGTATCAAATCGAATCGTTTTGAACTATCCTCGCCATTGTGCTATAAGGAAAATACGCCTACTTAGTACTTAATAACATTGACGTAAAATAAATTTCACTTTTTAATACTCCACACAAATTGCATACTATGTTGATAATAATATTTATTTTAGTCTACAAACAATTTTGAAACTCGCGTACTTTCGGCCTCGTTTCTTATTGTCCTCCAATACACGTTTTGTAATATGATTTCAAATGCACCAGGCATACTTTAAATTATTAATTTGGGTATTGATTTCATATTTTAGTTACACAAACTTACATACCAAATAAGTATACATCCCTTTCAAGATAATTATATTATATTTGTCTTTTGCGTTAAGTTAAAACAAGTGAACGGAAATCCAGCACTCTCTGATATAGCAAAGTAGTTTACATTATGTTACGTGTTACAGTCACTTCACAC
Organism: Isoperla grammatica; assembly: GCA_945910005.1. Lineage (NCBI taxonomy): Eukaryota > Metazoa > Arthropoda > Insecta > Plecoptera > Perlodidae > Isoperla > Isoperla grammatica. Next base: position 50,723 of record CAMDTW010000316.1, on the reverse strand, counting down.
CATCATGAACAAAGTTCTACAATTTATGAGAAAACATAAAGCACGAAATCTACAATGTTACTTAGTTCTAGAGTAAACCACTAGTCACTACCGACTGAAAATTGAGAGTACTCTATACCAAGTAACTAATCATAATGGCATACGCATACAATCATTCGCCTGGTAACAAGTAGGGATTCATGAAAGCGTTATAAACGCATTGTGGCATAACCTCAAAATTAAATCTTGACAACCCCCCCTCCAAAAGCTCATAACAGACAAGTTAAATGTTATAAATAAAAATATATAAATGTGAAATGTAAATGCGTTTTAAATGTTTATAAAAATTAGGTGTACTTTATGCCAACTTTTGAAGATCTTGAAAACGTTCCACTTTTTGACCAGTTCTCAAGGAAATTATAGCAACATTAAAATTTTGATTTTGAAATAATCAATTTGATTTTGAGGCAAATAGTATCTAAAATAAAAGTAGATTAAAACTCATGTGATTCTAAACACGAACATGAAGTCAAAATTAACAAATATTAATCAACTTGTTGGCTGTAAAAAAGGAGTTTATGGTAAAAACAAAACCATCCAAATTTACCCTTTGGGGACACCTATCAACCAAACTGATCATTTAACAAATTATTTATTTTTGCACTGTATACAATTTATTGTAGATTTATGGCAATTTTGACCATTGGTTTTCTTATGGAGACAGTTACCTCAAAATCAAAATTTTGATTTCCAGGCACATTTCAAAACTATAAAAATACGGATAAAGCTAGATTTGACATTCTTAACACTGATATGGAATCAAAACTCTGTTATATTTATCTGTGGGGCTCTAAAAAAATATCGTAATAATTAAATCAACAGAAAAATGCAACTTCTGGGCACCCCTGAGTGCCACACCCAGGACTTGAGAAGTGGCCAACAAACTAATTTTTACTTAAAATATATCTCGCTATCTATTTATTTGAGATTTTTTGTAAAACGGTAATATTTGACCATTTTAGGGACATAACCCCAAAATCAAAATTTTGATTTCCGGGCAATATGGGAGTTCAACAAATATGGATTAAACTAAATTTGTAATTTTAAATATGAATCTGAAATCATATTGGCAATATGTTTATTAGTTTAGCTGTAAAAAAAATATTGTAAAAATTAAATCAACAGAATAATTCAACTCCTGGGCACCCCTGGGTGCCACACCCAGGACTTGAGAAGTGGCCAACAAACTAATTTTTACTAAAAATATACAACAGTATCTAATTATTGAAAATTTTTTTGAAAAATAATATTTTTGACCATTTTAGGGACATGGCCCCAAAATCAAAATTTTGATTTCCGGGCAAAATTGGAGTTCAAAAAATATGATTAAAACTAACTTTGTGATTTTAAACACGAATCTGAAATCACATTGGCAATATGTGAATTAGTTTAGCTGTAAAAAAATGTTGTAATAATTAAATCAACAGAAAAATGCAACTTCTGGGCACCCCTGGGTGCCACACCCAGGACTTGAGAAGTGGCCAACAAACTAATTTTTACTTAAAATATACAACAGTCTCTTATTATTGAAGATTTTTTTGAAAAAGGATATTTGTGACCATTTTAGGGACATGGCCCCAAAATCAAAATTTTGATTTCCGGGCAAAATTGGAGTTCAAAAAATATGAATATAACTAAATTTGTGATTCTAAACGCGAATCTGAAATCACATTTGTAATTTGTTTATTGGTTTGGCTGTAAAAAAATAATTTGTGGTCACCAAATCAGCAAAATTCACCCTTTGGACACCCCTGGGTGCCACACCCACCACTGGCCATGCGGCCAACAAGTCAAATTCTACTCCAAATTCATCACTCTATCATAATATATAGGTCTCCAAAATTCCGCAGGGGGGGGGAGGGTTTCCCTATGTGTGTTCCGGTCTAATATGCATTGTGCTCTTGTTTTCCTGATGTTTGTTTTTCGTACCGCATTTACGGTACGTTCCTAACAATACCAGTTACCGAAGTTCAGAACGCTCATTTTCAAAATTGAGAATAATGCGGCCCCATTGATGGTTTAACATATTGTTAACACAACAATGAACAACTGCCGGGTAAACCCCTCCTCATAAAATTATATTTCTTTATGCCACCAGAATACTCTATTTTGAGTGGTCAATAACCTGGTGCCCGTGAATTTCCAAATTCTAGCTACGCCACTGCTCCATAATAATACATTTTGGCAGCGTAACGAATGTGATTGATAGCTTTCTTACGAATTGAACATTGAGGGTATACTTAAAATTGTCAAGGTTTTGTCCTTAGAGTTTAGATGATGCTAAAATTATCTCAATTTGTTTCTGTATATCTTTCACGTTGAATAGTGTTTTCTCTCACAGTGAACTATATTAATGTTTTATCTTCACGTCCCGTTTTTCACCATTTTGTGCAATCCTATATACATTTTAACATTTTAAGGTCATGTTCCCTTTTATTTGCTTACGTTATGATTCCTAACAACGTCTAGAGTTAGTTTTGTGGCGAATTAACATATATTTTAAAATAAAATAATTTAGGCAAATTATGTACTTCTTTAGTTAGTTTAACGTTACTACCTTACTATAATCGCTCGTGAATGAAGGTACACCCATTTAGAGTGTTAAATCATTATCCCCCCCCCCCCTCCCGTGGGGGCAATTTGGCTAAAAAGATACCAGGCTTTTGACATACGTGCTCACTGTCTATTGCTTCCTTCCTACTCTTTTATCATTCACATTTCTTACGTTTTTTTTCCTCTTATATTGAATCTCAATATGCATTTTTTTGTGCCTATATATAGTCCATCACGACCAGTCTGGCCAATTATCATTCATATCTCAAGCGATGCCGATGTTGTTGTTGTGTCGATGTCTCATACGTGCTTATAATTATTATTTCTTGTGTTTGGTTCAACTTATATCAATCATGGCCAGTTATACAGTATTCATCTCACACTGTACTGTATCATTCCTACTTTTTGATGATGTCTATGTCAAAGGCCTGGTATCAATTTTTAATTAGGTGTATAGAACTATAACTATATTTTATATCTACTACATCCAAAATCGCTTAAAAGGTATTAAAAATCCCCAATAACACCTTGCGGGGCAGACTTGGGGGCTGCCGCTCCCAGACCTCCGTTCATCCAGGTGAAAAGTATTATTTCACCCATCCCCCCCCCCCCCCCCCCCCCCTCCCCTCGAAAAACGTCCTAGCGACGCCCATGAACCTATACATAAATTAAGTTTATTTCTTTTAGGTGCTTTTCGGGATTCTTTCGATCAGGCTTACATGAGAGACACAAGACACTTACCAGTGCCTTGTACAGTATCACCCTGTAGCCATATCCAACTGTACAGTATCACCCTGTATCTAACCTCGCAGGCCTGGTCCCTGGTCCTAAAATTCGTATCACATCGGCTGTTCAGCACCTCAGGCTAGGCCACGCACGACAAAGCTCGTGGATGGGACCTTTTTCAACAGCCCTCACCGAAGCAATTATCGTTGGCGACCATCTGCGGGATGGACTCCGAACGTCTCAAAAGAACTTATTTACAACCTGTCATACCCATGTATTCATTTGGAGGGAAAAGGGACTTGGGGGTGACTATAAATAGTTATTCAAAACATTGTAAAAATAGTTTTCGGCTTTCCGTCATCATAATGTTATAAAAAGCGTACCATTGAACGCGCAACGCTAAGACAATATAGCCACTTTTTTAATTGTAGCTGTAGCTCAATTTTCAGTCACACACATCCACCCACGTCCACATACATGTAATGTAGGGCACATCCAAAATACATGTAGGGGTTTTCATAATAATATGTTTAAAAGCCTTATTCATGTGCAGCTCGTTGGTCTAGTGGGTTTATTCCTGCTTCCATTGCAGCGAATCGTGGGTTCGATTCTTGGTTCGGGTACGTTTTTTTTTATTTTAACATAAACTGTATCTATGTGATACTGGTGTATACGAAAACCGTGACTTAATGAACAATGAATCGCATAATACATCATAATATAATAATATAATGTCACCTGAAGCTACTGAAAATTATAACTTGTGATTGTATAGACGGTAGCGCACATGTGGGGAAGGGGGTTGGGGCGGGGGTGATGAGGCGATCGTCAACCCCCTACCCCCTCAACTTTTATCAACTCATTGAATAAAATATTATTAAACATTCAAATCTGCTTTCGTAAGTAGTTGGCAAATCAAAATCACAGAACAGAATTGTGTGGAGCCCAGCGTGTCGCGGGAACTGATCCCGGCCACTGTGCTAGCCTTCGTTTCCTGGAAATTTGAAAACAATAATGTGCACGGGCACGAGGCAGGAACTGTGTGCGGACTGTCTTGTCAGCTCCTCTTTCAATTCCTTAATCTTGGCCACCTGTATACAATGCATCAGTTTCCCAAAGCGCCGGTGCTTCTTTAGAATTTTACTTTCTTTTCATGTGCTAATATCCACTTTCAATCGTCGCATCCAAATTTTCAAGCTCGACTTCAGAACAATTTCAAACACAATTTAAGGAAGAGTCACCTATACTCATTAATAAAGAATAGTTAACTCACGCAATATAATTATTGTAATGGCGAACTAAATAGATAACACGTGTTTTATAATATATAATGTGTATAATGTGTGGTATAATATGTGTGGTATAATAATAAGTGGTAATGAGAAAAACGTGTCGGGTTATTATATAATGTTTTTAATGTTGGGAAGGGTACGGGAACTTTTGAGGAATACACCACTGGCTAAAAAGTGAAGTAACCCGAAAACATCATCAACATCATGTTCTCTTTAAATTAAGATACTGACTTCGCACAAAAAACGAAAATGATCAGAACAATCTAAATAACGTGATTACAAGTGTCGCTCTTTGAAATTATTCACGGAATAAACATTGTTCAGCACGGTTCTCAATTTGAAAGTATGCATTGTGCTAAAACTTTTTTTCACCCAAAACCCTTCGCCAACTGCGGTCAATTGTTCGCCGCGCAGACCTTTCCTAAAGCCGGCTACAGACTATTCGCCATTCGTCGTACGCATTCGTCGAACCTTCAGCAGGTAGCGGTTCGTGGCCGATTCGCGAACCGCCCGGGTAGCCCTACACACTGTGCGTGTTTCAGTTGGAAGGCAGATGTTACTTCGTGAGTCCGTCGATCATGAGTGATGAGAGTGATGATGATATTGCAGTTGCGAGTGTTGCAACAGATTTAAATATTTTTTGTTTATCTCCTCCTGTGTACACTCTAACTTAACACTTATCTTTTTCAAACAATCGTTCCTTTTGTTTCTACTCTTTCTGTCTTTATCTTTTGGGTCCCACAAACAACGGAACTCTTTTATTTCTTCAATTAAAGCAAGCATACGCTCATCCTTCCACTCGGACTCCATGACTGCAAGTGGCTTGTTTGATGAGCAATGCCCGTTTTGACATTTCAAGCCCTTTGTTGTAGGCTGGCGTCGAGGGTGAAACTAGGCGCGTGACCAGGTAATACCGCTCCTAGAGCGAACCACCATGATTCGCGAATCGCGCACGGGTTTCGACGAATGACCCCCTACACACTATTCACGAATTGGCCACGAACCGCTACCTGCTGAAGGTTCGACGAATGCGTTCGACGAACCTTCAGCAGGTAGCGGTTCGTGGCCAATTCGTGAATAGTGTGTAGGGGGTCATTCGTCGAAACCCGTGCGCGATTCGCGAATCATGGTGGTTCGCTCTAGAGGCGGTATTTATCAAAGTAAACGAATCACTACCTAGTCACGCGCCAGTTTCACCCTCGGCGCCAGCCTACAACAAAGGGCTTGAAATCTCAAAACGGGCATTGCTGACGACGGACGACGGACTCACGAAGTAACATCTGCCTTCCAACTGAAACACGCACAGTGTGTAGGGCCACCCGAGCGGTTCGCGAATCGTTCACGAATTGGCCACGAACCGCTACCTGCTGAAGGTTCGACGAATGCGTACGACGAATGGCGAATAGTCTGTAGCCGGCTTAAGGGTTGTCCCAAACGCTCGAGTCGGGTCCTTGCTGAACAGCCGACGTGATATCCAGTATAGAATCCAGACTTCCCTCACCCCCGCATTCCTGAGTGGTGGGCCAAGGACGCAGCTGGCGAGGGAGGGAGTCAGTGGTCGCCAGACCGTCAAACTAATAACACGTGTGTGTGTGTGTTTGCAAACTTCTCTTTTAAATCTATAGTGACTAGTGAGTTGATTCAGAAAATCTATCATATATCTAATTGTAATTAATAATAAACAATAAATAAAACATTTGTATCAGTGAACACCAAATCTATTTAATTATAATCATAAGAAAACATCACAGCCTACTGTCAATGGTAATAAGTTTTGATCTTTATTCTTAATTGTGTATCACCATCACTAATACGTAATTATAAGTTATAAATAAAAAAAATATAATCATGTTTTCTTGTTTGCAGCGCCCGAAGAAGACTTGTCATCTGTGAACATGGTCGACGTGTGCATAATTTGTGTGGCTAGGCGGCGAAGGGTGCAATTTTTACCGTGCGGGCACAACGTCTTTTGTGCAAGGTGTGCTTCTGCCTTTCAAAAATCTAAAATTTGTCCTGTGTGCAGAGATTTAAGTCCAGATATTTTTTTTTTTTTTACTATTCTTATTTTATTTTTTTGTGATAGCTGTAATTTTTGGGTGCTCATGTGTTTAGTGCACAATCAGTTGTATGACGTAATTGAATAAGGTTTTTATCAGGGCGTAACTGAATAGTCAACATTCACAATAAACTTACTTACCCGCTTGTAAGCGTAAATATAGGGGACCTCACCTGGCTGTCTGCCCTCACGGTCTAATCATAAAGGTTAGGTAGGGTGTTGTCAAATCGGAAATAGAAGCAGTATCTGTATTGAACCCACTGTTCGTTTGTGACACTTTCCCCATTATTCCCGTTGCCCATTTTTAGGCGCGGCGCGGAATGATCAGTATTATCTTAAACGATAGCCTATATAATAATCAACAAACCCATGTCGAAAAATACGCTCTGAAGTTTGGCAGTGTGATTCTGTCACAACAACAGATGACAACAAGGCCTGATACCCTGTCATGATTGGCTCGTCGTAAGAATTGAACCCCTTATACTTTACACCTTACCTGTTACGACGCGTTTATTTATTTATTTATTTATTTAATGCCTATCCTATTCAGTTATAAAAACTTATTTACAAAGGAGGACCTTAAATAAAACTAGGCTATGCAAACAATTAATAATATAGAAATCATAAATAACAATAACCACAAAAACAAAACAAACTATTTAACTATATAAAATAAAAATCAAGAACAAGAAAAAATAATTGAGAAATGAAATAAAATCAAATGAAGTGGAAATTCAACATATTAAATAATAAAAATAAAAGTATGTGACAAGTTGAATTGAAACATTACATTACGACATGTCTTACATCGTACAACTGATTGTGAACGGTCCATTAGTTATAGGAAAAATAAAACACTATACTTATTATAATAAAATGTTGTCAATAGATGTTTGTAGTAAAGAATAATAAATACTAGCATAGGCCTAACGAAGTGTACAAAACATTTTTTATAATTGGCATAGGAAAAATAATGTGAAAATATAACACAATGTGCGCTATTAAAAATTTTTCAGAACTGCATTAAAATGTATACCCACTTATTCCTGCCTCGGCAGGCAAGGTGAGCGGACGCAATACTGTGATCGTTGTGATAGTGCACAGTGTAGCAAGTGAAATAACAAATATAGTGAAGTGACATTTGATAATAGACTATTCGTAAAATGCAGCAAATAAGGAAGAATACCATCGGACTGAACTTCAGGAACGTTCAACCGCTGCCCGCGGCATATGACATTCATCGGTGGATATCAGGCATTTTAAAGTTTACACAAGACCAAGTAGAAGGGTTGCAGCTGGATTGGACGAAAGGTATGGTCTACATTAAACTAATAAGTAAATTACTTGTGGAAAAAACTATGGAACAGTATGAGGGCAGGCTGACGTACAAGACAGAAGACGGAACCACTTATGACGTAACACTTACAAATGAAGACGGCAATATAATCGTACGAGTGCATAATTACCCTTTAGAATTACCGAACAGCGAAATTAATAATGCCTTGCGTGATTATGGACAAATCTTTGGAATTAGAGATGAAGTATGGGGGAGGAACATGATATACGGGGTCCGAAACAGAGTGCGTGCAGTTAAAATGGCATTAAAAACACATATACCGTCATACTTGATAATAAACAATCAGAGAGTAGTCGGTACATATCCAGGCCAGCCACAAACTTGCCGTATTTGTAATGACGTGAATCACCTGAAAGCAGATTGCGCGAAGAACAGAGCGCTGCTCCCAGTCAGGGAACCACAACAACCAGAAAACATTAATAACGCACATGGCATGACGCAGACAAACAATATGACTGACATAGCTAACAGCGACACTGATAAGGAAGTGGAAAAGAGAGGTCAGAAGCACAGACTGAGTTGGGGTGAACAAGAAGAGGAACTAACTCCTCCCACACCCCCCAACAAAACAAAGACAAGTACCATACCACAACAGAACAAACAACAGCCAATGGAAGATGATTACACAAGTGACGTATTTCCACCGACCACTGATGACGAAATGGATGATGACAGTGAAGAGCAACAACAAGACGGCGAACCAAGACACACTCACGCACTCAGATCTCTACCAGTACGCATAGCAAATGAAAATACAAGACAACAAAAAAGTCGAGATAAAGATAAACAAATAGGCAAGTCCCATTTTGTAAACTTAAACAAGCCTGTAAAAAAAAATACAGACGACAGAACAACCGACCCAAAAACAGACCCTCATAACAAGTAATCGCACTCTACTGATGGCTGCTAACGAGCAATTTATAAGAATTGCAACTTTGAATATTTGCCGCATTCATAGTGAATTAAAAAAGAATCTTCTAAAAAATTATATTTACCAACATTCCATAGATGTATTATTTCTCCAAGAAGTAAATATTGACGATTTTTCATACATAACAGGATACAAATTTGTCACTAATCTAAATCAAAATGGGACAGGTACAGCCTTAGTATACAGACAAACCATAGAAATACGTGATCTCGAATATGTCCCAAACGGGCGAGCGATCTCGGGTATTTACCAGGATGTAGTGTTCGTCAACATTTATGCCCCATCAGGGTCGCACGCAAAACAAGAACGGAAGAAATTTTTCAGCGAAGACATAATACCTTTAATTCGAAAAAGTAACAAACTCTACTGCATAGGTGGTGACTTTAACTGTGTGTTAAACGCGGGAGATCAGACGCCCAATTTCAATAACTGTCTAGCACTAGCTGATTTGACGCAGGGACTTCAACTCGAAGATACATGGACTTATAAAAGCACCAACAGACGAGCTTTTACATACATATGTCACAACTCAGCAAGTCGGATTGACAGAATATATGTATCTAAAAGTATGACGTCACACATAGGAACCGCTAGCATAGACGCGGTTTCCTTCTCCGATCATTGCTGTTACTCCACAACACTCCAGTTGAACACACCCACTCCTCCAGTCGGCAGATATCCATGGAAACTGAACAACTCTCTCTTAACGGACGAGAAGATTATGGAAGAGTTAACATCACGCATTCATAGATGGAAGAATCAACAAAAACATTACCGTACAACTCTCCAATGGTGGATATATTATGTGAAACCTCGGCTGAAAACATCATGCATGTCGTTAGCAGCAGAAAAATCCCGTAGAGACAAACGAACAGTAGAGTATTACTATTATAATCTCCAGCATCTTATCAGACAAGGTGGTAATACATATCAAAATAACACACAGATACGGCGGACAAAAGCAATGATACTGCAACACCAGAAAAAACTTTCAACGGGGATATTGGTGCGATCGCGAGAGACAGACTGTGTAGCGGACGAAAGAGCATCCCTGTATCACCTCATCAAAGAAGCAAAGAGAGGACGGCGCCATTATATCTCCTCACTCACCACTGCGGACGGAACACAGACATCTCCAGCACAAATTACAGATTCATTCCACAAAAACTACGAAAACATTCTATCAACAATAGATCACTCAAATCCTGGATCAGTACACAATTTACTAAGTGTTATCAGCGCAACACTCACAGAGGAAGACAAGACAACGATGAACCGCCAAATAACCAACGAGGAAGTGTACATGGCACTTATTGGAAGTCCAAAAACAAATCGCCAGGACCAGACGGCTTGACAAAGGAATTTTACACAAGAATATGGGACACTGTTGGGTCGACAATCACCGATATTTGTAACGAGATTTGTCAATGGAATAGCCACATAACAGTTCCAGCTGAATTTAATGCAGGGATCATAGTGTTGATACCAAAACAACCGAATCCCACACAGGTTAGCCACTTCAGGCCCATCACTTTACTAAATTCCGACTACAAAATTGTAGCACGTGTCCTCGCAAAGCGAGTGTCCCTACTTCTTCCAGATGTGATTAGTGAACATCAGTCGTGCGCTGTACCAGGACGGAACATTCTCCACACTCTTGCGGAATACCGGGACACAGTAGGATGGACCTCTCTGCATAAAGTTCCGGCAGCGATGTTATCAATAGACTTTAATCAAGCCTTTGATAGAGTTAGCCACACATATCTTTTTAAATGCATGGCAGCGTTTGGTTACAGCAATAAAATTATAGCCGCAATTCGTACAATGTACTCAGGAGCTTCCTCACAGCTGTTGATTAATGGGACTCTGTCAACATCGCTGCAAATAATTAAATCGGTGCGTCAGGGATGCCCATTATCGATGGCATTGTATGCAATTTCTATTGACCCGTTACTGCGAAAACTTCATACAACAATATCAGGGATCAGGTTCAACGGTAAGCAACTAACATGTAAAGCACATGCCGATGACGTAGTGGCATTCATTTCCGGTCCGTCAGACACAGTTAAAGTCAAGGAATTGTTGGATACCTACAATACGGCGTCGGGGGCCATAACAAATGGTTCGAAGACAAAACTGGTCCCTATAGGGTTTGGCACGTCAACATGGGAACAAAATTGGTACACTCAAACTGACCAACATACCATTTTGGGGATAACATTCACAAGATGCCCACTTAGAATGATATATATAAACTGGAGAACAACCATCAATCAACTTAAAGGCGCTCTTCAACAGCACACGAAGAGAGCACTTAACTTGTATCAACGAGTCCAATACGTCAATACTTATGTTATTTCAAAAGTTGTATACATTGCACAAATTCTGCCTATTCCTGACCCAATAGCTCGCGCAATGACGTCAGCCATTGGCTGGTTCATATGGGCAGGCAGCATATTTCGAACTACGAAGGACGATAGCATCCAACCAACCAGCCAAGGAGGACTTGGCTTGACAGACATCAAGACAAAGTGCGTAGCGCTGTATCTTAACCGGACCATAAACTGTCTAAATGATCCTAGTGTAATAGCCACAAACGAGCTCTTCCCATGCCTTGCACCGTCTTCGTATACATCCCCAGTCGATATTAGTCATATTCCGTACAGAATGCGATACATCCAAAAATACATCCTAGAAATGAGTTACTTGCAACCCTTCCTGACAACGACCACAAACAGCGTAAAAATAATATATCGCCACCTTATCACAATAAATAGACCCAGTCAGAGAAATATTATGAAGCAATGGCCGCGCTCAAACTGGAGACAAATATCAAGAAACACAAATATGGCAATACTTTCGTCCGAAGTCAAATCCACATGGTTCAAAATTATTAATAACCTTCCGACAAATGAACGGTTACACAAAATTAAATTACATGAATCACCGCTATGCTCAAAATGTAATCTCATTGACAACACCGAACACCGCCTTATAGACGGAGAGCCAGCAACATAAAAGCTCCCCTCATAAGGTACATATGTTTTGACTATTGAAATAGGAGCGGAAAAACTACTCTACTAACAAAACGCGCGTCTTACTCCTCAACGTGGGGGCTTTTAGGCCCCACAGGGGGCCAAAAAAGCCGAAAAAAAGGCCCAAGGTTCCCCTCATAAGGTACATGGATGGAGTAAACGCCATTTTGTAGAGATAAGTGTCCCAAATAGGAATTCGAAGAGTAAGACGGGATATTAGGGGGCGTTTACCGATCAGACGCCATTTTACCTAAAAAGGGCCATTTTTTATTTTCGCACATGCATGCGCTTAAACACTCAAATCATATCCGGAAATGTCTCGAGACGTAGAAAAACATACATTTTAAAGAAATTTTGGGTTATTGTCCTCGCCAGACGCCCTCAAAAGGGGCCCAAAAAGGCCAAGGTTCCCCTCATAAGGTACATGAATGGAGTAAACGCCATTTTGTAGAGATAAGTGTCCCAAATAGGAATTCGAAGAGTAAGACGGGATATTAGGGGGCGTTTACCGATCAGACGGCATTTTATTAAAAAAGGTCCACTTTTTGTGGGCGGAGCTTCAAAACTATCGCATCCGGATCGAGGCTGTGGGGGGGGGGGGGGGGGGGCTGGCGAGGACATCACACAATATCTTTGAAATGTATTCACCTCTAGGGGCATTTAAGGATATGTTTTGGGTGTTAAAGCGCGTGCACGTGTGAAAATAAAAAGTGGCCCTTTTTGGACAAAATGGCGTCTGATCGGTAAACGCCCCCTAATATCCCGTCTTACTCTTCCTGCCCAGGGACTGCTACCTTATCGTGGTGGGCAGGTTTGTGCGCTTTGTTGATCCCGAGAGCTATGCCGGCAGAAGCGTATGCTTCTGGTAGGGTCACCCTAGCCGGACTGGTCGAGGAGGAGGAGTCAGACGAAATGCAGTCCACACCCCAATCCCCTTTCCCCCCCCCCCCCACTATCTCATTGAATATTTCTCCTCCCACTTGGCCCTGCCCTCCCTTGCTGGACTCCCGTATGACGACTTACGCGAGGTACAATGGATCTGATTCGGATGTGACTTTATTCTTCATTATCATCTTTCTCATCTTCATTATCACCCGCTCATCGTCTCGATTAGCCATCGTTGCATAAACATGAGACGTTAAGCCCCATTAATCAATCAATCATCAATCCGTCTTACTCTTCGAATTCCTATTTGGGTCACTTAACTCTACAAAATGGCGTTTACTCCATCCATGTACCTTATGAGGGGAACCTTGGCCTTTTTGGGCCGCTTTTGAGGGCGTCTGGCGAGGACAATAACCCAAAATTTCTTTAAAATGTATGTTTTTCTACGTCTCGAGACATTTCCGGATATGATTTGAGTGTTTAAGCGCATGCATGTGCGAAAATAAAAAATTGCCCTTTTTAGGTAAAATGGCGTCTGATCGGTAAACGCCCCCTAATATCCCGTCTTACTCTTCGAATTCCTATTTGGGACACTTATCTCTACAAAATGGCGTTTACTCCATCCATGTACCTTATGAGGGGAACCTTGGGCCTTTTTTTCGGCTTTTTTGGCCCCCTGTGGGGCCTAAAAGCCCCCACGTTGAGGAGTAAGACGCGCGTTTTGTTAGTAGAGTAGTTTTTCCGCTCCTATTCCAATAGTCAAAACATATGTACCTTATGAGGGGAGCTTTTATGTTGCTGGCTCTTGGACTATTACGTCGTGCGGAGGTGCAGGGGCGCTGTGGCGATGGCTCCAGCTGCAGGTGGCACCCCCATTCACGTCTCCCCCGGCTCAGATACAGTATGGAGACATTGCGGCACCTGACTCACTGATACAACCAGAGCGACTACATTCAGCAACAATATGGACCATAGGAAACACAATAGACTTCATAATAAAAAACCCAGACTCACTCAGGATAGACACACTAAAATGGACATTACACACAGAGGCCGAGAAACTAGCAGAGCGAAGCAAACCCTACAAGTTCCTCGTGCACCACTTCAAACCACCATAAACAATTCATAAAGAGGAAAAGTAAGAAGAAGAACAGAAGACTGGACGAGGAAGATTCAAAAAGAAGGAAGTTTCATTATTATTATTATTATTATTATTATTATTATGTTTACAATTTCGTTAATTACTTTAATTTGATCAAAGAGAATAAGATATACCACACGTTATGTTATTATGTATAGTCTGTAAGCCTTTACTTGTGCAAATCATAGAAAATGTGAATGTAGAAAAATACTTGTAAGACACAATCAAATTTTACAAAAAAAAAAAAAAAAACTTCTTATACCAAATCGTAATTCCAGATTTCCAGGTATCCATTGTACGACACAAACAATACTAAACCTGGCATATAATGTGATGTATCCTTTTAGCCTCAAACAATATCAACTGAATAGTAAAAGAACATGTTTCAGTCCAGCATCAAATGGAATCCTGTGCAATTTCGAGGAAAGAGTATAGCACCATATACCAATGTGTTCATAAGGTTTCACAGTATTTAGCGCACTTTGGTGCCAGAGCGATATCCGCGACTTGGGGCGGGGGCGGTGCCCCCAATTTTGACTACGCATTGCATTGAATATCGCTCAATTACGGCCAAACGGTTGGTCTGACAACGAACATGATAATTATACAATATATTTGTGTGTAATTGATAAATATTTCCTTGTCACAATTATTCATTGACGGTACATAGTGCGAAAGTTATCGTAAAAAATTAATATATTCTCAATATATAAAACCATGGGACAACTATATATTATCAAAACATTACAAACATATTCATACACGTATAGAAATGTCAGAGTGTTGCCATATCGGTGATTTTTTTTTTTCATAATTTTATCTTTAAGCGATCGGTATTAGTGAAGTATTAAAGACAAGAATGCGTGGGGCTTTTGTGCGCCCGCTAAACACAAGTGTAATGCATAGAAGCATTGGAAATCATAATATTGTACTATTTCGAAAGCAAAGTACACATAATCTTCATTTTAGCTCCTACCCAGGGACTGCCACCTTATCGTGGTGGGCAGGTTTGCGTGCTTTGTTGATCCCGAGAGCTATGCCGGCGGAAGCGTATGCTTCTGGTAGGGCCACCCAAGCCGGACTGGTCGACGAGGAGAAGTCAGACGAAGTGCAGTCCACACCTCAATCCCCTTTCCCCCCCACTGTCCCATTGAATATTTCTCCTCCCACTTGGCCCTGCCCTCCCTTGCTGGACTCCCGATGACGACTCCCGCGACGTACAATGGATCTGATTCGGATGTGGCTTTATTCTTCATTATCATCTTTCTCATCTTCATTATCACCCGCTCATCGTCTCGATTAGCCATCGTTGCATAAATATGAGACGTTAAGCCCCATAAATCAATCAATCAATCATTTTAGCTTGTAAAATAATAATTTCGATGGTGCCAAGCTCCAAAATTAGGCGTTTACAAGTTATACATAAAAAACAAAATGGCCGACTCTCATGAGGTTTTTCCTATTTATCTTCACAATCGTGCATTTTTTGGCAAAACGTAATATGACAAAAATTGTTTATAGTAAAATTCTACACACATGTGATACTTGGATATTTTCATAGGAAGTACTACTTACGTACAAATTTAATTTTTGTATGTGTGCATCTGAACTCAAATGTACAAAACTTGGCTCCCGTTCGCTTCTTGATGAAGCAACTGTGACCTAAGGGAGTGGTCTCAATCTCTTCTTTTAAGCTCATAAAATAATAATATTGATGGTGCCAAGCTCCAATGATAGGCGTTTACGAGTTGCATGTGAAAAACAAAATGGCTGCCACTTCAGGTGGTTTTGGCAATTTATCTTCATAACCGTACTATTTATGACAAAATCTAACAAGACAAAAAATATTCCTTGTAAAATTCTACATACAATTCATATTCAGGTATTTTCATATGATTTACCATTTACCTACAAATTTAGATTTGTGTATGTTAATCTGTACTCAAATGTACAAGCATTGGCTCCCCTGGGCTACTTGATGAAGCAAGTATGGACTATAGGCACCGAGATTGGCCACTGATGGCGCTAGTGAAAACGAATGAAGCGCTCCAAGTGGCAAAGTCGCGCAACAACCTGCTGAAGCAGCGTCGTTCTTCCTACGTCAATAAAGGGAAATTGTGAAAATTGTTTTATTAAATACGGGTTTTAAAATTTTCGTGCAGATTATGAATCCCATCAGTAAATCTTAAAAAGGCAAGCCACCATTTTAATCAGGACACGTTTTAGACGTAAAAACAACAAATAACACACAACAAACACAAACAAAACAAGACAATAAAAGCCAAAACAAAAGCACAAAACAAAACAACAATACAAAATAAATACACATCAACAATAAAAAACAAAACAAACACCAAACAAAAACAAGATATATCACAATAATATCCAGCACTATTTTTAACCGCGGAATGAAATCTTCAGCAGTTTGTTGCTAAATTTGGCCACATATAGCGCTGTATGTACAAACACACGGTGCCTATAGGAGTGGGCTCAATCTCTTCCTTTTAGCTTATAGAATAATAATTTCGATGGTGCCAAACTCAAGTACAAGGCGTTCAAGAGAAACACGCAAAAAACAAAATGCCCGCCAATAGGGTGTATTCAGATGTACATCCGTCGGTTGTTTGATGAAGCAAGTATAGGAGTGAGCTCAATCTCTTCTTTATAGCTTATAAAGTAATAATTGTGATGGTGCCTACCTTAAATATGGGGCATTATCGAGTTACACGTAAAATACAAAATGGCCACCACTTTAGGTAGTTTTTCCAATTTACCGTCATAACTGTACGTTTTATGACAAAATCTAATATGACAAAAATTATTTCTTGTAAAATTGTACACACATATGATGTTTACATATTTTTATAAGACTTACTATTAACCTAAAAATTAAAATTTCTCCATGTTAATTAGTACTAAAATGTTTTTTTTAACGTGTTTCTCTTGAACGCCTAATACTTGAGTTTGGCACCATCGAAATTATTATTCAATAAGTTAAAAGGAAGAGATTGAGCCCACTCCCATAGTCCACACTTGCTTCATCAAGTAGCCCAGGGGAGCCAATGCTTGTACATTTGAGTACAGATTAACATACACAAATCTAAATTTGTAGGTAAATGGTAAATCATATGAAAATACCTGAATATGAATTGTATGTAGAATTATACACGGAATATTTTTTGTCATGTTAGATTTTGTCCAGGGGCGTCGGAACCGGGGGGGCAGGGGGGTCAGTCGACCCCCCTGTGCTTGCACAGGGGGGGCGAGAGTATCATCTCGCCCCCCCTGAAAAAATGGCCAATATGAATTAAATGCATTTTAGAGTACAGATTCCGCTTATTCCTTCAAGCGATTTCAGAGGCTGGCTGCATGGTAACTTACGAAATTTTTTCTTTTACAAAATGTTGCAAAGTCAGCTGGAAAGTTCGCCCCCCCTGGAAAAATAGACTTCCGACGCCCCTGATTTTGTCATAAATAGTACGGTTATGAAGAAAAATTGCCAAAACCACCTGAAGTGGCAGCCATTTTGTTTTTCACATGCAACTCGTAAACGCCTATCATTGGAGCTTGGCACCATCAATATTATTATTTAATGAGCTTAAAAGAAGAGATTGAGACCACTCCCTTAGGTCACAGTTGCTTCATCAAGAAGAGAACGGGAGCCAAGTTTTGTACATTTGAGTTCATATGCACACATACAAATATTAAATTTGTACGTAAGTAGTACTTTCTATGAAAATATCCAAGTATCATATGTGTGTAGAATTTTACTATAAACAATTTTTGTCATATTACGTTTTGCCAAAAAATGCACGATTGTAAAGATAAATAGGAAAAACCTCATGAGAGTCGGCCATTTTGTTTTTTATGTATAACTTGTAAACGCCTAATTTTGGAGCTTGGCACCATCGAAATTATTATTTTACAAGCTAAAACGAAGATATAAGTGTACTTTTCTTTCGAAATAGTACAATATTATGATTGCCAATGCTTCTATGCATTACACTTGTGTTTAGCGGGCGCACAAAAGCCCACGCATTCTTGTCTTTAATACTTCACTAATACCAATCGCTTAAAGATAAAATTATAAAACAAAATCACCGATATGGCAACACTCTGACATTTCTATACAAGAATGAATATGTTTGTAATGTTTTGATAATATATAGTTGTCCCATGGTTTTATATATTGAGAATATATTAATTTTATACTTAATTGACGATAACTTTCGCACTATGTACCTACCGTCAATGTATAATTGTGACAAGGAAATATTTATTAATTACACACAAATATATTGTATAATTGTCATTTTCGTTGTCAGACCAACCGTTTGGCCCTAATTGAGCGATATTCAATGCAAAGTGTAGTTAAAATTGGGGGCACCGCCCCCGCCCCCAGTCGCGGATATCGCTCTGGCACCATAGTGCGCTAAATACTGTAAAACCTCATGAACACATTGGTATATGGTGCTATACTCTTTCCTCGAAATTGCACAGGACTATGATTTTCGACACTTTGATGCTGGACTAGTCCAGCATCAAATGGAATCCTGTGCAATTTCGAGGAAAGAGTATAGCACCATATACCAATGTGTTCATAAGGTTTTACAGTATTTAGCGCACTATGGTGCCAGAGCGATATCCGCGACTGGGGGCGGGGGTGGTGCCCCCAATTTTGACTACGTATTGCATTGAATATCACTCAATTACGGCCAAACGGTTCGTCTGACAACGAAAATGATTATCATAAAATATATTTGTGTGTAATTGATAAATATTTTCTTGTCAGAATTATTACGGTACATAGTGCGAAAGTTATCGTCAATTAAGTATAAAATTAATATATTCTCAATATATTGAAATATAACTGCCCTCTCAAACTAGCTCAAATTGATGGTAGGCACATGAGTCTTCAAAAACATAATTAAAATAAATTATTAATGAAGTATAAATTACTGCTTAAAATTAATTAATGAAGTGAGTGAGAATGGTAGGAATATCAAGGTCAAATTACAACAATGGTAAAATGCTGAAAATAATACAAGATGTATTATTATTGAAAACACAAAATACAAAATTAAAATGTAAACCACAAAATATAAATGATCATCGGCAATCAAAAATTAAAACAAGATTACTGGGCCTATTCTTTGTTGTTTATTCAGTTCGTAATTGTAATCGTTTATGATGTTTTCATATTGTTCTTTGCGTTTGTTATTTAATAAAAACGAATTTGATGATGTTATTTGAGCTCAATCGCCGACCGTACAGGCCTGTACTTACGTAAACAATTGTTTTAGTTGTCGCCATTAAAGCAAATATTAAAGTGCTGCTATGAGAGATCAAGAAGACCGTGGTAGGATTTTTCGTGTCATATAGTTGGCCGGGTTACTCTTACCAACAATATTAAACAATACTGGTAACAATGGTAGATGCCTTCTACATAGTGTGGAATTAATTTGCAGCAGCACTTCAATGGTGTCAAGTTTCAAGATGTCAGCGCCCATTAAAATCCTCTAAAACAACCGTAATGGTCACACCGTCACACGCAACACCACTAAGTATTGTTAATTTTGATGTAAGTAATGTTTTCGATGTATATTGTGGTCTTCTGTGATGACGATGTTCAAAACGTTGTTGCTGGGCTTCTGTTCCCGGCCGGGGAACTCGAGACGAGTTGACAAGAACGACCGACGTCTTCTGAATCTGTCAAACGACTGTGTCCCGCGATGTTCGGTGCTGTTCCACCCTACCATCTCTCGAACATTCTCAGTGGCCCGTCTTTTGGAATCTGGCGTAGTATTTCCAGGAATTGGCCGAGTGGATTCAACCATTTCGACTGCAGAGGGGTGTGAAGGCTGTAGTAACTGCGTCTTGGTTGTCCGAGCTGCGTAGAAGCATTGAGTTTATTAGTGTAGGGTCAAGCTGGGATTTCAGTCGAGGATTGCTCGGCGTGGCGCGGCGCGGATGAAGATTGCAGCCAATCAGCGTGCTCTATTTCTCAGCCGAGGAGAGCCGCGGATTTCTATCCGTGGATTGAAAATATTCAATATTTCAGCCGGCGAAATCCACGCTCGGCATGACGTCACTTTGATTGACCAATAGAAAATCGAGATTATGACAACAAACAAATGACTGCAAAACGTACATTTGTTTGAAGAATTTGCCGAACGATTAGTGTTGGCTGTCGAAAAGAGAGAAATCCTGTATAATATATTCCACACGCACTATAAAAGTAATGTTTTGCGTGTTCAAGCGTGGAGGGACGTGGCGCATGATTGTTACAACACAGGTAAGCAAAACGACTAGGCCTAGGCTAGACCTAGGGCCCTAGGCCTAGACCACACATAGCAATCTGCAAGTGAAATGGCTGGCGAGGAGAATCCGCGCCACGCCAAGCCACGCCGCGCCGAGCACATCCTCGACTGAAATCCCAGCTTTAGAGACCCAGCGGCCATTGGCGGCTATCTACCAATAAATTTCCCGTGGACTCTAGTAGTACGATCCCGTACCGCTAGAAAGCGCTACACGTACCCACTGATGTCAGCGTTCCTGTGGAAAGAAAGGGATACTACGTAGTACGCGCAGATGCGAAGTCGGTTAGGTAGTAGTATCCAGATGGCGGTGGATATTGTTATTAAAGCATTATCATCTGTTCTGATAAACATGTCAAACGGGCACGAAGTTAACAATAAGTAAGCTTAT
>CAMDTW010000316.1:0-25000 GCA_945910005.1 Isoperla grammatica | reverse complement strand
ACCTCTCTTGTACATAAATCTGTTTACCTTGATGCACTGACTATTTCCAACAATGATTTGCTCATAGGAGACAGCGTACTTTAATTTATATCTGGTAGTATGTTACAACAACCTGGTCGGGGGTGCTTCACTGGCGTCGAGTAATGTAAGGGTTCTCTTATATATTGATACATATCAAAAATTTAAAGAACACCATTATTGGCTAAAATATATACTAATTCAAGGGCATCATTTACGTACATTAATTGAAATAGCATAATCGTGCAGGGGTTTAGCAAAGGGACGATCAGCGTGCTCGCCCCTGCCCCCATAACCCCCCCCCCCCCCCTCCTCCAGGCAGAAAAAAACGAAAACATTCAGTACGTATACGCTATGTTCATATGCCTTGTTTAAACTTGTCTGTATTCGTGTCCAATGTCTCCAAATTAAAAACATTTTGCAGTTGTAAACACTGTAAAACATTCCAAGTCTAATGTTAGTGTACTGTAGAGCAAGAACAGCGCCTGCAGACGCCTCCGGAGCGCTGAGCCACAGCTACTGTTCAAACCCGGTCTAAGGGAAAATTACAAGTGAGACACCTCAAAGGTTTATTGTTTATGTAGCCTTTCTACGTACCAAAATTTGTCAATAAATCCAATTATTATTTTATTTTTTTAAATTTATTTATTTATTGGTCTTTAACGTCGTACTTTCTGTTTACAGAGTGTGCATTAGTGTAAACTACTCAATGTTAGTGAGGGGTGTTACGTTTATGTGTACTGTAACATCCTAGTCGAGCTTATGGACGGAAGCGATGAAGGAAAACGGGACCATTTACCAAAGTTTCAAGGTTGCGTGCGATGGAGTTGAGCGCAAGCGGCTGGGTGATGTGCCTCGTGGCCATGGGGGGGGGGGGGGGGGGGTTATGGAGGAGGAATAGGGCTGGCAATTGCGTCATACATAAAAGCCATCCGAGTCTTGAGCTAGAAAATACATATATATTTATTGCTGTTGATAGAATTCCTGCATAGATAGCCAGGGGCCAATAAAAGGTTGGAACGAAACTTTTTGGATGGGTCTCCCCGTATCGTGACCAGATGGCTAGGACTGAATTTCGGAACACTTTTTTTACCTAACCTAATGCAGGTGTAAACACTGTCGGAGGTCAAATGTTCGCTGAAAGTGAAACGGGGACAGTGGTTTTTAAGGGATTTTAATCCTCTTACTCGACATTTACATTTTTTAGATTTTTATTCCGTGTGGAGAATACAAATATCAATAGGATAATTGCTTCATTATACAAGTAGCCTATTACTTTTAAAAAGAGCATTATACCTTTATGTACCCTGTCTACACTTCTCAATCACAAATCACAATTTACAATAACACTATATAAATGGTATAGGGGCACATGGTTATTAATACCTAATAATAATTGATAACGTAGCAGTAGCACTGAGGGTCAAATCCATGGTCGTGACTCAAGCCTTCCTCAACTCGGTCTCTCCTCAGCCTCGCTCAACCAGTAGTCACGGAACGGCATACCTTGTGGAGGGAGGGCTCTTGTGATTGGCGATTGGGCGAGGCTGAGGAGAGGCTGAGTTGAGGAAGGCTTCAGTCACAACTATGCATTTAGCCATAAGTGTTGATGCAATGCAATTTGCCAGACTATTTTTTCTAAAGATCTAGAAAATAAATGTCCATGATTAGCACATAAATCTGCAAAAATACTCAATACTCAAAAGTGAACTTTACGTTATCAATATTATCGGAACTGATTATATATAAATTAATAATATGCTTTGCTATACCAATATATCAACTGAATATACTGTTTGAGACATGAAAAATATGGAATGGGTTGGGCCTAATAATTATTAAATAATAAACACAATAATAATGATACCACAAAAGTAAAAAATTCTTCTAACATTTGAAATACAACTTGATACAAATTCAATTAATCTCATTAGTTACAATTAAACATATTTTTCAGAAATGTTTACTTTTTAACACAATATCTCTTCTGGAAATAGCAAAGGCTTAAAACTCGTCCTGTGTATTTTAAAGTTCAGCGCGAAATTACATTTACCACTAACTGTTTGCCTTCACGTAATTTCGTTTTTTCTCGTTGAAAATTGTAATTTTTAAACGCAAATCAAAGACAATCGTGAATTTACCAATTTCGGGACAAAACTAAAAGGCGCCCCGAATTGTAACATTTCGGGACGCGGGACACTTGGATCGATTCGGGACTGACCCGCATTTTTCGGAACGTCTGGTCACCCTACGGGTGCCGCCACTGTGAACACTGATAAAACGAATCTTAAATTTTATATTGTAACATTTACTTCAACAGAAACGATTGGTGGATGATTACCTTTCATTACTGCATTTGTCTGTGTCCGTAACAACGAATTTACCCGAAGAAGTGTTTACAATATCCTCTACTACTTTAATGTCAAATACACCAGAAGTTGCACAGTGACCGAGCTGTTGGCTACCGAGAATGGGGTCACACTTTCCTGATCAGTGACCCTAAAGAAATAAATAAAACGATTATGCATCATATAACCTTAACCCAAGAAACGTTTTCATTTCATTTTAACACTTCTAAAGGGTTATTTTCTGCACACAGAACAAATAACAGTCAACGATAGTGTAATGTGATACGCTTTTATGTAAATCAGGAATTTGTTTTCTTACTAGGCCGTAGTACCACAATAATTATGAAGATGTCTATCTATACCTGGTTGTACTTTCCACTTTCCAGCGGTTCCGTGAAGCCTCAGGAAGCCTTCTTTTTTTCCTTCTAGCCGTTAACTTGAGGCCTGATTTCCTTCCCATTATTAATTTCTCACTCACAGTTCAGGCCCTACACTATAACAATGGCACATTCTCTGCCGTGTTTGAAAACAACACGGAATAGCGGCAAATTTATTTAGATAACCATCATAGTAAAAAAAATCACTTACCAAAAGTGTGAAAGAAAATCAGTGATAATACACTAATATGGAATCACAAATCTACAATACACCGAATATAATAACAATGATCGAGAAAGACGCTTCCGTTAATTAATGCACTTCATTATTTTCTACGGGCACGATGTTATGTTCGTATGTCATCTGACAGCATGCGTTCGTACCGAGCACGTGGTAACAGACCGGCGGGGGAGGAAAAGGAATTACGTCGCGGACCAATCAGATTTCACAGCCTGCCGTCTGCGGGCGATGTCTGGCTTTCCAACGGAACGGACGAGGCGCGCGATCTCTTGAGCAATCATAGAACGACGATTATAGTAACTCACGTCACTCTTGCCTTTGTTTTGCCCTTTTTATTAGAATTTTGATGAAAACTATTATGGAATGATGCTGTATTTGATAGAGGAAGAATTACATTTCATAATCATGTTCGTAAATCTCCAAAAAGTACTAAAGCAAGAAAAATACGCAAAAAGGTCAATTTTAGTTATATTGACCTTGAAATGTACAGTAGCTGAGAAAAATAAATTAAAACGCGTCAAAATATTATTCTTTTATATAATAAAGAAAACCCTATGTAATTTTGTGCACTCATTTCTTAGTAATGCGTCACCAAACAGTCGCGTGCATAGCGGTTTCAAGTGTTTTCAACAGCAATTCTCATTAAAAATCATACAAAATATATTTCGATACTAAAAATTTTTTCGTATCTGTACATAGCTATGTATTATATACAGTTATAACAAAATAGGTGCCTGATTACATTTTGTTACGTAATGTTAGCCGTAAATGAGCCAGAAAAATGACGTGTTTTGAGATTTTGATGTACTTTGATATCGAATTCCTATAATATTCCAATTAAAAATTAAAATTTGCATGTATAAAAAGATAGCTCATGTCTTCACTTGTTAATGGCAGAAAACTTTATTTAGTTTGGTCAAACAGTATACGAGAAAAGTGCACCCGAAAAATGTGATATTTCTACCGTCACCTCCGGTGGTCTCTTAAGCGGGGGGTCGAACCATGAAGGTTGATTGGCGCAGTGGCGGCTGGTGGGGGGAGGCAAGGGAGGCCGGGCCTCAAACATTTCCGGAGGGAGGAGGATTAACCTTGTCTGTGATCTTGTTTAAAATGGCTCTATGTATTTTAATGTTCTTCTTACATTATATTCATATTTATCGGTAAAATTTGTTAAACGCAACCACAAGTTACACGTTTCAAAATCTTGCGCCTATTCAGAATGTGGCTGCAAGCCGCGTTGCACCAATGTGCTACAACGTGAGGAACTTTATGAGTCCGGGCCTCCAGTCGTTCAGCCCCGTGGTGAAAACCAGGATTGTCCCGAGTTTATATACACCTTATATCAGTGTCCTGGAACTGTCTCGAAAAGTAAAATTACCAAAACTTCTTATTTATTGTGAGACTGAAATAATTTTGTTTCTAGTAACTACAATGCCACTAAAGGCTTGGAGCTCTAACGCCGTTCTCTGTGATAATCTACTGCATGCCTAGTGGGATATGATTCTTGCAATGTTAGACACGAGGGGATGAAGTACCTTCCACCCCCCTTTAATTGTTGCTGACATTTCGCAACCTGTGAAACCTTTCTGCACACATGCACAGGATTGTTTGGTTGTAGTCAATAATTTTAACATGGTGATGATTATGAAACATCTTTCCCTTGTCAGTAATCTTTGCCGCTACTTAGGCCTACATCTTGTGATACAAAGCGCATTTGAATTACAATATTTATTTTTTCTTATGTTTCAGAAGCTGCTTTGGTAAAATTCCCAACCATTAAAAGGGGTAAAGACTTACTAATTACTTGTGTCACTTTGTACTTTGTACTGTGTGTAGTTATTATGTAGCTTTCAGAAATATTCTTAAAATAAATCATGCTATGTAATGTAAATGAAAAAATGCATTTTAATTTACCTACCAAATACATTCCAAAATATATATTCCAAAATAGATAGTTAATAGGTTATACATAATATGTTTCAAATTTATTACATATAATGCATTGTGAACAAATACTCCAAAGTAGATTATGAATACATTATAAACAATGTGTTTTAAATATATTACACACGATAGATTATCAATAGCTTTACATCAATAGATGAACAATACATTACCACTAATATCTTAGATTATTGTTTCAATTAATACAAATAAAACACATTATCCTATGTATATTATTAATTAATTTAAGAAAATGATTCATAAAAATTTTATGAACTCGTTCATAATTCATTGTGTAATAGCTTTCAAATCTATTTTAAATCCTTTTTAAATACAAGACATTGGGCCAAATTGGAAATTTATTTTAAGTAGCCTATATCAAAATACATTTGACATAATACATTTCTGTGATGAATTAATGCATTTATAAAACATATTACGTATACATTTTTTTTCATGTGGGAAGGGCAGCTCCAGGTATTTCAAACCCAATGCTCAGGTGTAGCGCTGCTGACTGCAAGCGGCGTAGTCGCACTTACTGCTTCTGAAACCAAACCAAACGTTTTATGTATGATATTTTTGGGGAAATGTATAGCCTAACGTAGACAAATAATGCTGCAACTTCAAACTACTACTTCTACTGATGTAGAAAGAGCGAAATCACACAATTCTTTACTTTAACACTTAACAGTTGAATTTGTAGAAGTCTGATGTTTATTTGACCAGATTTTTCAGAGCAATTCAGTCTAGATTGCCTTCATCATCATTAGACGAATACTAAGATTTAGACTAAGTTCAGAAAATATGCAACTCTTTTCTACACAATGTAAAGCAATCACATTGATAACGACAATGACTGCACTGTTATCGTTTACTCATACCCTCTACAGTAATCGTCGATCAGACATCAAGGTCGATTTATAGACTCGAAATGTTGGCATCGAGCTTAGATTAGCCAGAAAACCTAGTAGCCCCAACAGAAAATTATCTGTGCGACGAACTCGACTTGGGAGGCAGGTGTAAAGTGAGCAGATATCTTTAGCTCGACATAGTTTGAAGCTCTACCCCGTAGTTACGTAACCAAGACCCAAGCATAACAAACGTGACTGATTATAAATGATATAATATATGAAATCTGTGTGTTAATATGATATGATTGGCGGGTTGAAACGAGGGTAAGCGGTGGTCACATAGCAATGGAATGAAGCAGCATCAAACTGAGAAATATCAGTTCTACACAACATGTATACAAACATAACTTACTAGTGAATGAGATCGTCTCCGTCGCCTCCAACGGCCGGGCCAAGGCCACATGAGATACAACACACTTTAGGACCTTGCCGTTGTCCTTAGTCTGCAGGGTGAGTGTGAGTCTCTGCAGGACAGATCCCTTCATCCAGGGCCACCTCCACGCGTCCTGAGGGTTGCCTACAGAGTCTTCTTGTAAGTCCAAGTGGATTATTTTATCTCCCAGGATCCAGGATATGTTGGCGACAGGACGAGCCCCGTTCACCTCACAGGTGGCCGTGACGCTAGCCTCCGTGTAGACAACACTCAGGGTTGGTGCACTGGGGGGACCTGAAGCATGACATAGCAACACTGACACATACAATTAACTAGCCTCGTGCAGCTCACAGGTGGCCGTGTAGACAACACTCAGTGTTGGTGCGCTGGGGGAACCTGAAGCATGACATAGCAACACTGAGACATACAATCATCTAGCCTCGTGCAGCTCATAGGTGGCCGTGTAGACAACACTCAGTGTTGGTGCGCTGGGGGGACCTGAAGCAAGACATAGCAACACTGAGACATACAATTATCTAGCCTCGTGTAGCTCACAGGTGGCCGTGTAGACAACACTCAGGGTTGGTGCGCTGGGGGGACCTGAAGCATGACATAGCAATACTGAGACATTCAATCATCTAGCCTCGTGCAGCTTACAGGTGGCTGTGTAGAACACACTCAGGGTTGGTGCACTGGGGGGATCTGACGCATGACATAGCAACACTGAGACATACAATCATCTAGCCTCGTGCAGCTCACAGGTGGCCATGTGGACAACACTCAGGGTTGGTGCGCTGGGGGGACCTGAAGCATGACATAGCAATACTGAGACATACAATCATCTAGCCTCGTGCAGCTCACAGGTGGCCGTGTAGAACACACTCAGGGTTGGTGCACTGGGGGGATCTGACCCATGACAAGGCAACACTGAGACATACAATCATCTAGCCTCGTGCAGCTCACAGGTGGCCGTGTAGAACACACTCAGGGTTGGTGCACTGGGGGGATCTGACCCATGACAAGGCAACACTGAGACTTACAATCATCTTGCCTCGTGCAGCTCACAGGTGGCCGTGTAGACAACACTCAGTGTTGGTTCGCTGGGGGAACCTGAAGCATGACATAGCAACACTGAGACATACAATCATCTAGCCTCGTGCAGCTCACAGGTGGCCGTGTAGAACACACTCAGGGTTGGTGCACTGGGGGGATCTGACCCATGACAAGGCAACACTGAGACATACAATCATCTAGCCTCGTGCAGCTCACAGGTGGCCATGTGGACAACACTCAGGGTTGGTGCACTGGGGGGACCTGAAGCATGACATAGCAACACTGAGACATACAATCATCTAGCCTCGTGCAGCTCTCAGGTAGCCGTGTAGACAACACTCAGTGTTGGTTCGCTGGGGGAACCTGAAGCATGACATAGCAACACTGAGACATACAATCATCTAGCCTCGTGCAGCTCATAGGTGGCTGTGTAGACAACACTCAGGGTTGGTGCGCTGGGGGGACCTGAAGCATGACATAGCAACACTGAGACATACAATCATCCAGCCTCGTGCAGCTCATAGGTGGCTGTGTAGACAACACGCAGGGTTGGTGCGCTGGGGGGACCGGATTCACCTGAAGCATGACATAGCAACACTGAGACATACAATCATCTAGCCTCGTGTAGCTCACAGGTGGCCGTGTAGACAACACTCAGGGTTGGTGCGCTGGGGGGACCTGAAGCATGACATAGCAATACTGAGACATACAATCATCTAGCCTCGTGCAGCTCACAGGTGGCCATGTGGACAACACTCAGGGTTGGTACACTGGGGGGATCTGACGCATGACATAGCAACACTGAGACATACAATCATCTAGCCTCGTGCAGCTCACAGGTGGCCATGTGGACAACACTCAGGGTTGGTGCACTGGGGGGACCTGAAGCATGACATAGCAACACTGAGACATACAATCATCTAGCCTCGTGTAGCTCACAGGTGGCCGTGTAGACAACACCCAGGGTTGGTGCGCTGGGGGGACCTGAAGCATGACATAGCAATACTGAGACATACAATCATTTAGCCTCGTGCAGCTCACAGGTGGCCATGTGGACAACACTCAGGGTTGGTGCACTGGGGGGACCTGAAGCATGACAGCAACACTGAGACATACAATCATCTAGCCTCGTGCAGCTCACAGGTGGCCGTGTAGAACACACTCAGGGTTGGTCTACCGCTATTTACAATACGTGTAAGGCCTTAATGCAACGTAAGTGCTCAAATCTCAGCTAGTTATACAGATTGAAGGTCGGAAAGGGTTTCAATCGATTAAGACGTATGATTACGATTTAAAAACGGCTCACAGTGGAGGTATTCCTACAACAAGTCACAATGTGTGTTATTAATAACACAACAAAAGGGCCCATATCTCAGTCAGTTTTACAGATAGATCTTCGAAAATTGTTTTATCGATTTAGATATATTATTACTGCTCTTAAAACAACTCACAGTAGGGGTCTAGATAAAACTAGTTACAATGTGAGTTAGGCCCTAATTCGTGAAAAGGGCCCATGTCTCAGTCACTTTTACAGCTAGGAGGTCGAAAATGGTTTATATCGTCCAAAAGTATCATAACCATTTTATAGACAGCTCACAGTGGGGGTTTAGCTATAACTAGTCACAATGTAGGGTAGGCCCTATTACAACCAAAGGGCCCATTTCTCGGTCAGTTTTACAGATAGAAAGTCGGAAATGGTTTTAGTCGATAAAGACGTATGATAACCATCTTAAAAACACACCTTACAGTGGGGGTCTAGCTACAACTTGTCACAATGTGTGAGGCCCTAATGCATCAAAAGGGCCCATATCTCAGTCAGTTTTACAGATAGCAGGTCGGAAGTAGTTTAAATCTTTTTTGAAGTGTTATAACCGTTTCAAAAACACCTCACAGTAGAAGTCTACCTACAACTAGTCACAATGTGTTTTAGGCCCTAATACATCAAAAGAGCCTATAACTCAGTCAGTTTTACAGATAGGAGGTCAGATATGGGCTCAGTCGATTAACACGTATAATTACTGTTCTTAAAACACCTCACAGTGGGGTCGAGCTACAACTAGTCACAATGTGTGTTAGGCCCTAATATATCAAAAGAGCCCATATCTCAGTCAGTTTTACAGATAGGAGGTTGGAAGTACTTTAAATCTTTTTTAAAGTATTATAACCGTTCTCAAAACACCTGACAGTGGGGGTCAAGCTTCCACTAGTCACAATGTGGATTAGGCCCCAATACAACAAAAGGGCCCATATCTCAGTCAGTTTTACAGATAGGAGGTCGGAAGTAGTTTAAATCTTTTTTAAAGTATTATTACAGTTCTCGAAACACCTCACAGTGGGGGTCTAGCTACCAGCAGTCACAATGTGGATTAGGCCCCAATACAACAAAAGGGCCCATATCTCAGTCAGTTTTACAGATAGGAGGTCGGAAGTAGTTTAAATCTTTTTTGAAGTATTATAACCGTTCTCAAAACACCTCACAGTGGGGGTCTAGCTACCAGCAGTCACAATGTGGATTAGGCCCCAATACAACAAAAGGGCCCATATCTCAGTCAGTTTTACAGATAGGAGGTCGGAAGTAGTTTAAATCTTTTTTAAAGTATTATAACAGTTCTCGAAACACCTCACAGTGGGGGTCTAGCTACCAGCAGTCACAATGTGGATTAGGCCCCAATACAACAAAAGGGCCCATATCTCAGTCAGTTTTACAGATAGGAGGTCGGAAGTAGTTTAAATCTTTTTTAAAGTATTATAACAGTTCTCGAAACACCTCACAGTGGTGTTCTAGCTACATTTTGTCACAATGTGTGTAAGGCCTTTATACAACACAAGTGCCCATATCACAGTCAGTTTTACAAATAGACGATCGGAAATGGTTTCAGTCGATTAAGACGTATAATTACCGTTCCAAAAACACCTCACAATGGGGGTCTAGCTACAACTAGTCACAATGAGTGTTAGGCCCCAATACAACAAAAGGGCCAATATCTCAGTCAGTTTTACAGATAGATGGTTGGATATGGTTTCAATCGTTAGAGACGTATAATTACCATTCTTAAAACACCTTACAGTGGGGGTCTAGCTACAACTAGTCACAATGTGTGTCACGCCCCAATACAATAAAATATCCCATAATATAACGCACACGTGCATTGAAGATAGATAGAATATGTAATCGGAGTTATTATCCAGGTAAATTATATTCAAAATATCACAAAACTGTGGTTAAGTTTTGTATTATTAAATTTAAAATTTAAGGTGTTATTAATTGAACCATCACAATAAAGGAAAGTAGTTTCTAAACAGATTGTTGTAGCTGCCGTGAGTCTTGACCATTCATTGACTGATCCGTGACAAAGTGGTAGTCTTGTTTGTAAACCTACTTGCTACAATGAGAGTCATGTATCTGTATTCATCCTTGGCCCCGGACGCTCTGATGAAAGACCTGACCGGCCCGTTGTCCTCCTCGCTGACGTTGCTCACAGCCAGACCGCACTCGCCGCTCTGCAGTCCAGCCCCCAGGTAGCGATGCCGGCCGGCGCTGGCGGCAGACTCAGATCCCTCATCGAAGTCAAGTCTCTTGCCTGGCGGGAAGAAGTAGCACTGTCTCAAAGGTCCCTGCGCCTTCAACGCGAACGTCGCCTCCCCGCCCTGGAGAACGACGGCCTCCCTCGGTGTCAGGGTGTGAGAGATGGGGTCCCAGGCTGTAACCAAGGAGCAGATATACAACACTATTATTGTGATGTTTGTGTTATAGTCTGTACCAACTCAGTTACAATAAAGTTCTTGCTGATTTTCAGTTTATTTTATTTTACTTTTGGTATTTTAATTTTTGAAAGTTTGCTTGGTGGGCAACGACGAACTCTACAACTTTACTCGGGGCGACTCTAACGCTAGACCTGGAAGATCGACAATTTTGCACCAAGTCCGCTATTTGGTACAAACTTGGAAGTCTATTCATAAAGTCTTCTCGCAGCGAGCGCGCGGAGTTCCATCGAATAATAGAAGAGTTGCCTCTACATGCCATGCGCTGTCTATTGTTAGCCATTCTTATGCACAGTGAATACTTTTAGAGTTTTATCATTTAGATATTAATTAATTCTGGTTTTTATTAATGCACACAGTTTTCCTTGTCATACTTAACTTATTTCATATATTTCCGTTTTTAAATTTTTTTCTATGATGATTTTTGCATTTAAAGAAATTGTTGTATACATTGGTTTATGTTCGAGCATTTACAGATAGCGTATTGTGTTTTATGGGTGTTTTATTACGTATTTATGCGTATTGTAGACGCATGCCTATTACTGTGTTAAGTCAATATTTTCAATATTTTTAAGTGTGATAAGCTATGTACGATGAACGATATAGGGTGAGTGCAGCAGACTTATTAGAGTAAAGCATGTTCAGTCCGGCCCTTGATTCACTTGTGTCTCCGAGTGCACCATCACACTGTCTCAGCATGAGTTTGAGCAGTGAACAAGCGAAGCGGATAATCTTAATGTTAAAAGTGAACTATATGCGACAATATGACTTTAAACGATTCATTGTAGTAAGAATATAAATCCATTGTCAAGAGACAACAAGAAACCCAAGTTTCACGCGAACGAAGTGGCGAGCACGCTCATTATTAAAGGCCCACTAAACCCTCACATTTCGTTTAAAATGTGTAATTGTAAGCCAAATCTGTAACGGTTAGTGCATGTGTCAAGTTGCCTAGTGTATCCAAGCTCTTGAAATCCAAGAAAAAGTGTTTCGCCCCAGGCGTTGTGACGTCTACAAAACCCCACGCTGCTCGCTGCATATGGAGCATCTTCTGTGTTTCGAGGCCCGCGCAAATATATCTCGTCGTCCAGATCCATCTAATTCACTTGAGCACAAATCAAACATACCACTGAATTCGTCTTACCTCGGTCTACACGATGAATGCTTGAACAACCTTCTACCATTTATGCAACTAATTCTATATAATGTTAAACATGAAGCAATTACCACATAATTTAGATGGAAACACAACCAATTTCAAGCTTGTTTAATGAGGAGCTAGCTTTAAAAATCAGAATTCCAACCAGCCTATCATGTTAACTGATTTGTTAAGATATTACAAACAGAAAACCAGCAAGAAAATGATGGAAATTTAGCCGATTATCGTGTGTATATAACAACGCGTGTTGCGGCCTATTGCCTGATACGTCCGCGAATATATCCAGTGACCGGCGTAGATCAAGATCAGTCAAACTACTAGTCTTTACTATCGACTATAAAAACATTGTATTGATTTCTCTTGCGTTGTATATGTATTGTGGAGTCAGTGTGTCGTATCTCAATGAGTGCTCTCAAACTCAACCAATTTCCCGAGGAATCAGGATACTACGTGGGATTTCTACCAGTCAGACCTGGAAATAATAATAATAATTGATACAAATATATTACATAGGCCTAAAAAACACGTCAAAACTGTGTGTCATGGGTTGGTTGTGTGCGTGTGCGTGATTTACATATTATTTGTGTTTGCATCATCATCATTTTTATTATTATTGTTATTATTGGTGGTATTATTACTTTTATTATTATTATATTATATTATTATTAATATATCGACTTTATTTTATTATTGGCATCAATGGAAATTCTGTAACTAAAAATTGCCGGAAACTAAAATTACAAATCGCGATATAACCGCAATACTAATATTAATAATACCAGGTTCAAGCTGTTTTGTTTCTCTTTAATAACTGTAGTATTATTTTGTATTTCAAATTCAAAATATAGTTTGTTCAGTTATTCTAAGTTATTATATATGTGCTTTTTTTTGTTAAAGTATCGATAGCAATAGATTGAGACATACAACTTATAAGTTTATAATTGAAACATTTTATTTTGTACAATGTACAAATGCGTCGATGTTTTCAGCCAAGCTATTAAAAGCTTGACAGGCCATGCAGCTTTGCCCGCGCTCACCGAGTTGTACTCCGCGACAGTGAACGGACAACACGCATTATTATATACATACGATAATCGGCTACATTTTCATCAATTTCTTGCTGGTTTTCTGCTTATAATATCTTAACATATCAGTTAACATGATAGGCTGGTTGGAATTCTGATTTTTAAAGCTACCTCCTCATTACACAAGCTTGAAATTGGTTGTGTTTCCATCTAAATTATGTGGTAAATGCTTCATGTTTAACATTTTATAGAATAAGTTGCATAAATGGTAGAAGGTTGTTTAAACATTCATCGTGTAGACCGAAGTAAGACGAATTCAGTGGTATGTTTGATTTGTGCTCAAGTGAATTAGATGGATCTGGACGACGAGATATATTTGCGCGGGCGTCGAAACACAGAAGATGCTCCATATGCAGCAAGCAGCGTGGGGTTTTGTAGACGTCACAACGCCTGGGGCGAAACATTTCTTCTTGGATATCAAGTGCTGGGCCTAACTAGGTAACTTGACACATGCACTAACCGTTACAGATTAGGCTTACAATTACACGTTTTAAACGAAATGTGAGGGTTTAGTGGGCTTTTAACAATGGGGTCAATGGTGTTTAGGATAAGCTGGTTATTGTAAAGTGAAAACATTATCTCGGACTGGTAAGAAGTAAAGTCTTTTCATTCATTACAATTGGGGCATTTTTGTACATTGTAGATAACTGAAAGTAATGATACCCCAAAGTGAAAACCAGAAATGATACAAATTTAACATCTATTGCGAATTAGATGCAGTTTTCCCATACCGCGTGTGTGCCTTTGCAATACGAACACTAGAACGGACGGGCTAATTCAAGGCCGTCTAGATACAGCGTCTAGATATGGCGTTTCGCTCTCCAGGCATGCACCTGCTTGGCGTGACGTCACGAGCACAGGCGGACTGGCGAGCGGCCGTAGCATGGCGCGCATAGGAATAATACGGCGCGCAACCCAGTATTTGCCTTATAAAACAAAGTTACTCACTATTTTGCCCCCTCATATGCATGTCCCAAGAAAAGGATAAAGTTACGGTGCGGATGGTACCGAATTTGTTCCGCGTTTACATCATTTGACTGCGTAATTGGCACCTAAGTAAAATATTGACGTTTCTAATTTTGAGCCCATAGGCTTATAACACTTCTATTCTACATACGATTTATTCGGAAAAAGCGTATAATTGAAATATGTGGTTATGAAATAAAGTCGATAACTTGGATTATTTTGTATTCCAATTATGAATCATAGCATCATAGTTAATTATATCTCTTATTATTCATGCTTACTTTTTAATTATTTGGATGGTATTGGTTATTGTATATCATGTTTGATTCTACAACTGATAATTTAATACCGTAAATTGGTTGATTTTGGTGTAAATAATATATTTAAAGCATTTTGGACTACATGTTTGTCCTGTTGATGTACTGTAGTTCGATTTACAGCCCGGCACGCAACATTTGCGAGGCATTTTGTCCGCCGAACCTCAGAGTTTATTTTATGGGAATAAAATATTCATAAAACGTAATTTTAAAACAAAATATTAACGGGATTGTCACTGTGAACTTGTGAAGACACGATATCACGAATAATCACTGAACATGATTATAAATAACACTTCACATACTTCACGACGTTTCAAATGTTTCTTTTTCCACACAAACACACTGTACACACCCGCACAAAACTCGGCTCGAATGTAACATGTTGTCTCGACTATTAGGTAAAGACGTGACTTAATTGAAACTGTACTGTATACCTACCTTAGTAACCCATATTGTAGCTCAGACGGAAAAAGCTATTTCTTGGATACGTAAATAAGTCGTCAATGGACCATTCAAAGACAATGCAAATGTAAATGGACTTTGAAAGGAATTTTAATCCCATTTCTTGCTACACAGGAAGTGCAAACATATTTCAGACGGTGCAGAATATTATACTGTCTAGTACTTAAATGCATCATGCATCAGACGGTCGGGAATGTCGAGAAAACAAATAAAATTGGGAGATGTTGTGTAGCGCGCAATGCTTTTCATAGCGCGTAGAGCCGAGCCATCCGCCTACTTGCGTGACGTCACAGCGATGATCGAGAGCCAGTTGCAGGCCTGGACATCACGAAGGCCCCGGCTAAGTGGAGATATATTATAATAGGGTGGCGCATAGCGATCACGGCACTGCCCGGCCCAGCAAGTGGGAGACCTGGGTTCAGTTCCCAGTCGGTGTTGATTTTTGTTACTTTCTGGGTTTCAATCGAATAGATCTATGCAAAATACATTGTGCATTTCAACTGCTCGAGGTGGGTCCCTCCCTGTGTCGACCGGTTCACGCAAAGAAGGCTCTAGTAGAAATTGTTACTCAACTGTCTCACTGTTACATTGATTTTATATCACGTGTATTTAGCCTTCATTCGTCCCAGCCCTCTTTGTAACTTGAACGTTCTTCGTCTTTCGTTTGGCCCTGGGATAAAAATGTCCAGACAGCGCCAGTTTGCTTTCCTAATCAGAGACAAACTAATACTTAACTTTATGTTTAGGAAGAATGCATATTTTATACACATTCGATTTTAAAATTATCATAACGAAATCATTTAAAATTACATGCATTAAACGCGTCATTTTTTTTACCGATGATACCGAAAGAGGTGGTTAAGCGGTAGTACACGGGGCTTAATGCAGGAGTTCGCAGGTTCTGTACCCGTTACCGGTAATTCTGACAAACAGATTTTGTTCTGAGGATTTTCTCGGGCACATTGCGAATGCTTCCCAACTATTTCATGAAGAGGCAAGAGGGGTATGAATCCCCCTCCCTTGCTGAATAATGTATTGAACTATAGCACTGTCTCCTGTGTATTATTGTTTTGTTTTTTTTTCCTGTGCAGAGATGGCTTCCTCAGCCATCTTCTTCCTCGCTATCCAATATAAAATGGCTTCCTTTCTGACCTGCCCATATCATTGGGCAGGCGTCAATGGCACTCTGAAGTGCGGCACACCTAAAAAGGTGTGCTCTGTCTTAGGGTTCAAAATTACATTATTACAAAGTACATTATTGTTAATTGTATTGTGATTGAATTAGTGGGATTCTGATATTCTGTTTGCAAATAAAAACATGATTAAAATTATTATTATTATTATTATTATTATTATTATTATTATTATTATTATTATTATTATTATTATTATTATTATTATTATTATTATTATTTAAAAGCATACTGATAAGAAGTAACTGTTTATCTATATAAAATATATAAATACGCATGTAGATAAATAACTGTTATTCATTTACATGCGCATTTATATAGATAAATATATATATATATTAGGGTGTATAGCAGGCCAGGCCACACACTTGGATAGTGAGATGTGGCAGAGTTGATTCTTCTTCTTGATGAGCCTGCCCTGTAGATAGAGGTCGTGAAAAACGGTGATAACGAAATTTGCGATTTTCTTTTTAATGTACGTTTTTTCGCCTAAAATGTAATATTGTCGATGAGTTACATCATTGAGATATGGAAGAACCACCTTTTGAAATCGCAAATTTCGCAAAATCTCACCTATAGCGCGAAATTGCGAACGCATTTGTATAAAACTGGTTAAATCGTAGTTTAAATCTCGAAATTGACTTCTCAGGGCGTGTTATATTCTTTTCTCGTAAACTGCGGTAATCAGTCAGTCAACGGTCATTCGTGGAAGGACCCTCTTCTTGTAAAACCTTGTATAGGCAACCCAAGACTATCGTCACAGGCGAGGCGCTCGTAGCCAACCAGCGAACCGCCCGAGACAAGGGCGCGCAGATAAAGATCGCTGATTGGCTACGAATACCTCGCCTGTGACGAAAGCATGTGTAAGGTTGTCTTGGGTTGCCTAAAATTACGTAATTAAAGTGACTGTACAGAACATACAGGCTAAACCTTGTTTTAATAATGTAACTTCATAACTCCCCCCCCCCCCCCAGCCATTCTGTTAGTAGTATTTTTGGCCCCAATTCTATAAAATCGCAAAAAACGCGAAATTTGGATTTACATATATCCATTTCTCAATATCTCTACCTGTAGAAGATAACTTAAAGCGGGACCCGCGCGTCACATGGAAATATTTTCTCTGTTACATAAAGTAAAATTACTTATTTACTTTAAACAAACAACAACGTACAACACAAGCACAACTTTTCGCTTCGTGCATAGTAATTTAACTAAATAATTACAGTTTCTGTATTCTTTTGTGCACAATACAATCATAAATGATTTAATTTAATAGGCTTTTATTGATTTTCAAAGTTCGCTTCTTCAATAATTCTCATACTTGTATCATGTCGAAATAGGCGTAGCGACTTCGTTCTTTTTTCCTTGAATTTCAAGTATTAATACTAAAATAATTATATGTATGATTCTTCAGTCACATGTCACATCAAAATAAACAAAAAGTCATATGCGCAATAATATATAAATTAGCAGATGTCGCTACCCATGTCAACTTGTCCACCTCCCGTGGAGATAATAACGAAACCCTTCCACGCACGTGGCCGGAGCCGGTAATAATGCAGGGCCGTCCGCGCTAGGAAACCTCTTCTCGTAGCCTGAGGCGGTCTAGCATTGCCTCGCGCCCAGTTTAGCTCATTCGTTCATAGGAGTAATTTTATTAAAATTAGCTTTTAAAAGGGCATTATATAATTAAAAATTAAAAATTTCACAAATGTGAACTTATCACCATGAAATTGTGGACACACGTACATCAGCACCTTAATATTACATGCTAATTTTTTAAGAAGTTTGCGACCATTTACCGACTGTTTTTGATCACATTCTGTCTTTTTATACAATTTTACCGATCTCCAAAGGGGCTCAAGTACAATTCAGAAAGCAAGCGATAAAAAAATAAAACCATGTATAGTAATTACAATTTAATTCCACTGATTGCGTATCTATTTTGTGTGTTATTAACATTGCACTTAAATGATCATTTATAAAAACCCAATACGTCAGCTTTGAGACTTGGTATTATGAACGCCTCTGAAACTTTGAAGAGAATTGTTTAGAAATGTATGAGATCTCTTTCAATGAATCTTTCTCCTAGATCTTTAAAAGTGTTAATTTATAATTGAATGCGAAATTAATATTGAAGTTATCCATTAAGAATAACTTGATGCACAAATGGAATTCATTAGTTACGTTTGCATGGTATTTTTTGCAAATGAAGCCGTCAGCTATAATACATTAAGGACATACTTTCAATTCAATCTTCTTTTCTTGCCTTAACACTTTTTAAGATAGGAGCGGGGAGAACTCATTCATTTCTCAACCAAATCTTTTTAAATTTAAGAAATACGTTCATAATAACTCAGGTTTAAAAATGATGAATCGGGGTTTAAAAATTAAAAATTACAGTCAATATCAATTTTAAAACAAACTTAAATTCCTTTTATTTTTGCCGTACAGAACGTTTTTCACTAAATCGATATGTGTTTATGTTATGTGTATCATTACCATACATAAGACGGGTTAGAAATTTTATTTATCGTTTACTTCATTAATTTTAAAAGCCTTTCGAAGCCCGATAACTTTGTACTTAAAAACAGAATGTGCTCAAAAAATGACAGCACAATATTTTAAAACTTAAAGTGTAATATGAAGGTGCTGATGTATTTGTATAGGTAGTCTAAGGCTGATCGGTTTTATATTGGTATAATTTAATTTTATTTGTTATACAGGCCCTACTGTCCGCTTAAAAGCTTATTTTCTTAAATGTATCTCATGCGGATTATTGTAATTTTCCCTATACCATACAAAATAAAGTCAAGTTCCAAAAATGGAAAAACCACCCCGAACCGGGAATCTAGCCCTAGTGCTTCTGCATTGAAATCAGGAATAAACTAAACCCACTAGACCAACGAGCCACACAACGCGCTCAAGTGAGTGGAAACAGTGAAACTCACCGCGAGCATGGAGGTCGGCCCAGGCGTAGCTCCAGCCACCATTCCCGGCTCGGACTCGACAAGCGACCATCCACATCTTCCAGCCCGTCACCTTCAGGGCGACCCCGCAGTCCCCCGCCCCCAGACCCCGGCCGCTGTAGCTGTAGCCGGTGAGCTCAGAGGTCAGATGGGTAGAGTTGGCCTCGGATAGAGACCCCCGACTAAGATCCAGCAGTGGCCCTTCCTTGTTTTTCCAGTCCCGCCACGTGAACTGACACCCGGCCAGGGCTACGTCAGAAGAACAGGTGTAGGTGACAGTGTGGATGGCGTCGGATATTCTCACGTGGTCCGGGGCAATGGTGAGGTTGTAGGACGCCACCCCTGAGACACAGAACAAACACAATTATGTCGCGTTACAATACAACTGACAGCCGGCCAGGGCTCCGCCAGCAGAGCAGGTGAAGGTGACAGTCTGAAGGGCTTGGAGTACTCGCACGTGGTCCGGGGCCATGGTGAGGCTGTAGGACGCCACCCCTGAGACACAGAACAAACACAATTATTTCGCGTTACAATACAACTGACAGCCGGCCAGGGCTACGCCAGCAGAGCAGGTGAAGGTGACAGTCTGGAGGGCTTGGGATACTCGCCCGTAGTCCGGGGTCATGGTGAGGCTGTAGGACGCGACCCCTGAGACACAGAACAAACACAATTATGTCGCGTTGCAATACAACTGACACCCGGCCAGGGCTCCGCCAGCAGAGCAGGTGAAGGTGACAGTCTGAAGGGCTTGGGATACCCGCACGTGGTCCGGGGCCATAGTGAGGCTGTAGGACGCCACCCCTGAGACACAGAACAAACACATTGTTATGTCGCGTTGCAATACAACTGACACCCGGTCAGGGCTACGTCAGCAGAGCAGGTGAAGGTGACAGTCTGAAGGGCTTGGGATACTCGCACGCTTGTTAAAGGATTACATCTATTGATTTATTGTTAAAATTACAGCGAAATTTAATACCCACATATCCACTCCAGGAATTAACAATACATTATTATCAAGTTAATAGAATTCACTTGAGCGCGTTTGTTTTTTCCGTGACGTAAGTCTTACTAGTCCCAACCCGCTAGCATCGGCGGGAGACGAGATATGTCGTATGTCATAGCAAACGAACTATTAGCGGTAGCTTTATGAACTCAATTGCACGTTAATCTGACATGTATTCTCTTCTTAATCGATGCTTCAACGAGAAGAATATCTAATCTTCATAATGCGGATAATTGATTTCAAACGCGCTACTTGTGCCGTATTTACTCGCATATTCCAAAGTCTAGTTAGCATATCTTACGATAACATATTCGCCATTTAGGAAGTCTTGACATAATACGACATGCACGTAGAATTATACAAAAAGTACGGTGTTGCAATTTGTGTTAGGATTTGCTTACAGTTCTGTGACATGTATTAACGTTGTATCACTGTTTTCGCGCTCGCACTGCACTTCCAGCATTGCACGTGCGGCTAAGCTATAAATTAAATAAATAAATTCGTATTCATATAGTCTCCTCACTCAGTAACACGACTGATTTTCTGTGGGGGACTTTAATTTAAAGCGAATAAACCAACCCTGCAGGCTCCGAACACCATCGACGAGTGAGATCTATATTTCAAATATGAAACACATGCATCAGTGATTGGACACTGCGAACACCAGCTAACAGATACCAGAATCAACAAGGCCGATTCAGAACAACTTTAAATTTATTGAGTCCTTTGTTGCTTTAGTTGAAGTACAATAACTTCGGTATTGCTTCCGTCACGGGTGGGTGAACGGCATCCAACCAGCGGCCGTGGCTAATTCAAATACCTGCTCGGGTTGGCCGAGACCGTAAACACGTCATTGATTGATGACGGAAGCATTACCGAAGTTGTTGTACGACGAGTATATATTATATACTGCTCTCTCTGTAACGTACAAGGTGTTGTCGTTACGGATTATGTAATAATACCCTTTCCACCTCCACTCGGTACCGGTGAGCGTTTGCGAGAAAGGTATGCGGGGAGGGTTGCGGTCAGGTCCGTGAAGTAAGCCCAGCCCCTTGTTAGCACTAACTCTCAAACCTTCACCAGAGTTAGTGCTGAGTTAGTGCTAATAAGTGCCGTTGGAATTACAGTTTGTGCTGCACTAATACTGCAGTTTTTAATAAAAAACTGTGGGGGGGGGCTAACTTCACGCAGCCCCCCCAGGTTAGCACTAACTCTTAAACCTTCACCGGAGTTAGTGCTGAGTTAGTGCTAATAAGTGCCGTTGGAATTACAGTTTGTGCTGCACTAATACCGCAGTTATTAATAAAAAACTGTAGGGGGGCTAACTTCACGCAGCCCCCCCATGTTAGCACTAACTCTCAAACCTTCACCAGAGTTAGTGCTGAGTTAGTGCTAATAAGTGCCGTTGGAATTACAGTTTGTGCTGCACTAATACTGCAGTTATTAATAAACAACTGTGGGGGGGGGGGGCTAACTTCACGCAGCCCCCCCAGGTTAGCACTAACTCTTAAACCTTCACCGGAGTTAGTGTTGAGTTAGTGCTAATAAGTGCCGTTGGAATAACAGTTTGTGCTGCACTAATACTGCCGTTATTAATAAAAAACTGTAGGGGGGCTAACTTCACGCAGCCCCCCCATGTTAGCACTAACTCTTAAACCTTCACCGGAGTTAGTGTTGAGTTAGTGCTAATAAGTGCCGTTGGAATTACAGTTTGTGCTGCACTAATACTGCAATTATGAATAAAAAACTGTGGGGGGGGCGGGGCTAACTTCACGCAGCCCCCCCAGGTTAGCACTCACTCTTAAACCTTCACCGGAGTTAGTGCTGAGTTAGTGCTAATAAGTGCCGTTGGAATTACAGTTTGTGCTGCACTAATACTGCAGTTATGAATAAAAAACTGTCGGGGGGGGCTAACTTCACGCAGCCTCCCCCCCCCCATGTTAGAACTAACTCTTTAACCTTTACCGGAGTTAGTGCTGAGTTAGTGCTAATTAGTGCCGTTGGAACTACAGTTTGTGCTGCACTAATACTGCGGGATTGAAGGCCAATTAATAAGTGTAGCATAACAACACTATTGAACATACGGTCATGTATATATTCCATTATGAAGAATGGAAATAATGTACTTCTTTAGATCAGTGATGATGAATGACCAAGTAATCCGTGTATCTTATAATGAATTCCGAATCATCTAACTTGAATTACCGTATGCACGGATAACTTTATTTTTTAATTTTTTATTTAGTTACTTCTAAATAAATAAATAAATAAATAAATAAATAAATAAATAAATAAATAAATAAATAAATAAATAAATAAATAAATAAATAAATAAATAAATAAATAAATAAATAAATAAATAAATAAATAAATAAATAAATAAATAAATAAATAAATAAATAAATACATGAATAAATAAATAAATAAATAAATGAATAAATAAATAAATAAATAAATAAATACATGAATAAATACATAAATAAATAAATAAATGAATAAATAAATTAAAAAAAAAAAAATAAATAAATAAATAAATAAATAAATAAATAAATAAATAAATAAATAAATAAATAAATAAATATATGGATATTTTTTCAAGAACACTCTTGTCGTTGTTGTTATGTGAAATGTGTGTGTTGTGTGTGTTGTTGTGTGTTGTAATAAATAAATAAATAAATAAATAAATAAATAAATAAATAAATAAATAAAAAAATAAATAAATAAATAAATAAATAAATAAATAAATAAATAAATAAATAAATAAATAAATAAATAAATAAATAAATAAATAAATAAATAAATAAATAAATAAATAAATAAATAAATAAATAAATAAATAAATAAATAAATAAATAAATAAATAAATAAGTAAGTAAGTAAGTAAGTAAGTAAGTAAGTAAGTAAGTAAGTAAGTAAGTAAGTAAGTAAGTAAGTAAGTAAGTAAGTAAGTAAGTAAGTAAGTAAGTAAGTAAGTAAGTAAGTAAGTAAGTAAGTAAGTAAGTAAGTAAGTAAGTAAGTAAGTAAGTAAGTAAGTAAGTAAGTAAGTAAGTAAGTAAGTAAGTAAGTAAGTAAGTAAGTAAGTAAGTAAGTAAGTAAGTAAGTAAGTAAGTAAGTAAGTAAGTAAGTAAGTAAGTAAGTAAGTAAGTAAGTAAGTAAGTAAGTAAGTAAGTAAGTAAGTAAGTAAGTAAGTAAGTAAGTAAGTAAGTAAGTAAGTAAGTAAGTAAGTAAGTAAGTAAGTAAGTAAGTAAGTAAGTAAGTAAGTAAGTAAGTAAGTAAGTAAGTAAGTAAGTAAGTAAGTAAGTAAGTAAGTAAGTAAATAAATAAATAAATAAATAAATAAATAAATAAATAAATAAATAAATAAATAAATAAATAAATAAATAAATAAATAAAAAGGTCGATATAGATGGTTGCGGATGCCATTCGGCATTAGTACAGCCCCAGAGGAGTTCCAACGACGAATGCACGAGCTTCTCGACGAGCTAGAGGGAGTGGAAGTCATAGCAGATGACATTTTGGTCTACGGATGTGGAGACACAAAAGAAGACGCAGAGCGAGACCATGACAAGAAACTCCTAGCACTAATGGAACTAGCAAGAAGAAAAAACCTGAAACTGAACAAAAAGAAGATTCGTTTCAGGCTAACTCAAGTTCCATACATCGGGCACTTGTTAACGGATTGTGGTGTCTTACCAGATCCAGCAAAGATCAAGGCAGTTGAAGAAATGCAGACTCCCAAGACAATTCAAGAAGTCCAAAGGTTCATAGGGTTCACAAACTATCTAG
This sequence comes from Isoperla grammatica, assembly GCA_945910005.1. Classification (NCBI taxonomy): domain Eukaryota; kingdom Metazoa; phylum Arthropoda; class Insecta; order Plecoptera; family Perlodidae; genus Isoperla; species Isoperla grammatica. Next base: position 1,030 of record CAMDTW010000316.1, on the reverse strand, counting down.
CAAAATTCATGCCGGCTTTGTCGCAAGTAGGAGAACCCTTACGGAAGTTAACGGGCAAAGATGTGGAGTTCGCCTGGCAGTCGGAGCAAGAGAGAGCATTTAGAGAGATCAAGAAAATGGCAACGTCTGCCCCTATATTACGCTACTACGATGTCTCACTTCCGGTTGAAATTCAATGTGATGCTAGTGAGGCAGGCTTGGGAGCAGCACTCTTGCAAAGGGGACAACCAGTAGCGTTTGCATCTAGGGCCCTGACACAAACTGAAAAACAATACGCTCAGATAGAAAAAGAGTGCTTGGCGATTGTGTTTGGTTGTGAGCGGTTTGATTCATATATACGGGGCCGTGAACAAATCACCATAGAGTCGGATCACAAACCCCTTGAAACTATTTTCAAGAAAAGTCTTCTTCAGGCTCCAAAACGCTTGCAGAGAATGCTATTACGTCTGCAACGCTACAACATTACAGTCACATACAAGAAAGGCGTGGAAATGTATTTGGCTGACACGTTGTCAAGAGCATTTCCTCCGGAGGGGTTGGAAGAACAAACCTTGGATCAAGAAGTCTATGGAGTACAGGGGTCCAGAGAAACACAATTCAGCAAAGAATTAGCTGCAATTAATCAGGCAAGCAACATTGGGGTATCGGACAAAACGATTCAGATGATCCGAGACAACACTCTCACAGACGTAGCACTGCAAGACCTGTCCAGATTCATCCTAGCAGGCTGGCCGGACACAAAAGAAGAAGTCACGGATACAGTAAAAGATTACTGGCAGTTTAGAGACGAATTGGGAATACAAAACGGAGTCCTATACAAAGGAACAAAAGTTATCGTGCCACAGAAAATGAAACCAGATATGCTGACTAAAATCCACGCGGCACACTCGGGCATTGAAGCAAGCTTACGACGAGCGCGAGATGTGCTGTTCTGGGTGGGGATGAATCAAGATGTCAGAGAGAAAGTAGCAACGTGCGAAGCATGCAATGAAGATGCAACAGCCCAACAAAAAGAGCCAATGGTTACGCA